>JAZAYU010000338.1:0-154542 GCA_038501625.1 Corbicula japonica | reverse complement strand
CTTTTCTAACTTCCCGCCAAAACAACGGTTTTTACTTAGACTATCATTTACTCGCATATATAGTACTTGCTGTGATACAAATTTGATGTTTGTTGTGAAATATTAGGTTTTTCTGTATATAAATGTTTGAAAAAACGGATGAATGTGTTCAATAAACATGGAACTATTTTTGGTCGTAGTATGATTTTTTTGATTTGAGTAAATAGGCGGACCAGTCCAAATGCCAAACCCGGGGTAAGAAATGTTTTAAACAACATTTCGAAATTAGTAAAAAGTATATATTTTATATTAAATTTAGAAACAAAATGATAAAATGAGGTGTAAATATAAGTAATAAATTTCGTGTTTGATAAGTTCACCGAGTCTTGAACGTCATTAGGGCTGGTTAAAGCACGCGTGGAGTCCTTCGGACTCCACACACTTTAACCAGCCCTAATGACGTTCAAGACTCGGTGAACTTATCAAACACGAAATTTATTCCTTAAAAATAATCAACCGGGGTCAAGAATATTCGTGTGTAACGCTTGAAACCAACTTAGAGCTGCTCGGCTGCGTGCTCGACATCCTTACAAAGGTATTCTTCTAACAGCACGTCAACGCGTCGGATATTTGAATTGGGCACGCCAGAACAGTCGCCGGAATAGATAGCGATGGAACAGGATCGTTTTCACCGCTTAGTCCAAATTTAATCTAAAAGAAGCTGATGGAATTGATTGTGTTTGATGACGCCGAAGAGAAAGGTTTGACCCTACTAACGTCTTCGAATATAAACGTTACGGTGTAGAGAGAGCTATAATCTGGATTGTTATCTTTTATAATGGCAAGACAAAACACAAATTAATGCGGAATATCTTAAATGCCGCACATTATTGTGCAGATTTCATTATCCCTGTCATTGTTCCTTGCATATTTAACGTCAATGCTTATGTTCTACAGCAGGATAATGCACACTGCCACACGACACGTCATACACGGAACGTTATTGTTGTAAACAATATAAACATACTCGAATGACAATTAAAATCGCTTGGTCTCTCTCCGATTCAGCACATGTGCGACTATCTTGGAAGAAACGTGCGTAACAGGAATGACATCAACAACGTAAATGATATGAAACGGTTATTGCACTAGGATTTGCACCAAACCCGTGTACAAATCATTCGAACACTCCTAAACAGCATACGAAAGGCGTTTTCTGGCTTTTATTCAAGCTTGAGGTGGTCATACAAAATATTGAGTGTAATGTAAATTTTGATTTTGACCCCTGTCTTAAATCTTGATCAAATTGAATGGCTTGTTTATTATGAATGTTTTCAGTTAATATTGTTGAGATTCAATGGGTATTAACTGATTTTCGTGGTGAATGATGCTTTTGTCTTCGATTTTAATGTTTAACAATTTTATCTTATCAAGTATTCCTACTGAATAAACTTTTTCCTCTAAGCATACTAAGAACGGAGTATTTTATTAAAGCCGCTTAATCATGCGAAATGGAGGGTGACATAAAAACATATGCACTTTAAACTCTTCTTAGTTTATTCAGGCGCAGAGTAACGATCCCATTGAGATTTCTTGTCATATTGAGATTTATGAATTGTTTTTGAAAATGCAAGTACCTGAATAAGTTGATGACGCAAATTTTAAATATTTTGTTACTTTTGACTAAAATCGAAAGGCCTATGACCTAGTATGGAATAAATTTTATTTAAGCTCGCTCAGGCGAAATGGAATAAAAACATAAATGGGTGACATCGAAGCTGTGCAAATTAATAAAATATAGTAGATCATTGTGTGTTCTCTTCCAATACATGTATATTAACATCTTAAGTGCAAAAAATATATCCACAAAAAATTACCTGTATATGAATATAGAAAAAAGTTATATTGAATTTCGCGCTTATTGGATGTCTGTGGGTAACAAAACATTTAACAAAGAAAAAAACTGCTACCGAGAGCTTTTATGATTTCGACTGTTGTCCGAAATAAACAGCTTCCAATTGTGTTTGATCATTTCCACGTGATCAAGTTGTAAGTTTCTACAACTTTTTCAGATTTTTTTTATTTCAACAAAGTTTCAAGAAATAGCGTCTTTAACAAAAATTTGTTAAAGCTTGTACTATGAAACTGCATACACTATGTCACTATTTCACTTGATCATCGGAGTTTAACAAATCTTTGTTAAACTATTCCCTTCACTTAACAGAGATGTTTAAAGAAAATCGGCCGAATTGTTAACAATAATTTGTTAAACATCTCTGTTCGCTATTACTGAATCTACCGCCAGTCATAGGAGTTTAACAAATCTTTGTTAAAGCTTATACTATTCTCTTCACATGACAGAGTTGTGGAAAGAAAATCGGCCGAACTGTTAACAATAATTTGTTAACATCTCTGTTCGCTGTTACTGAATCTACCGTCAGTCTGATTTCAGAGCATAACAAATATTTGTTAACGATTATATGAGAATCGTCAGTTGGCAAAAATATTCAATGGGGATCGGCTGGTTATCAATGTTTTAAAAATATTTGGTTAGATGTTTAATTTTTAAAATATAATCATTCTGATTTCAAAAACAACCGAATCTTTTATATAAAAAATAAGAATATATCGGTGTTTTTAGTTTTTAAAGATGGGGAGTGAACATCAAAGTGATGCATATTTCCCGTCAACATATTTGTCAAAAAAGCTCAAATACTGAGTGAATAAATCTTGAATAAACAACTAATAAAGCATTTATAGAAAACATTATTAATTTGACCGGTTTTAATCCTTTGCAAATATACTGTGATTAATGTTTTTTGCTGATGATAATACAATTTCAAGAAAGATATAATATAAATTATATTTTTCGCTTATCAAACTCCGGATCATATTAGTAATTCAGTAATTGTATCATACATCCATATTAATCAAATCAAGTCCCCATGAACAAAATCAAAATAGCTAGTAAAACTGTATACTAATTTTTATTAACAACATTTTATTCAGTACTTTTCAAATAATAATAATAAGTAATTTAATATCATCTTTTCAAAGCATGCATTTAATTTATATACTTTAACATTATTTATTTTATTATTTCTCAATATTTTACTTTATAAATCTGGTGTACAGTTACTCAAGATTGGGTATTTTACTATGAACACACAGTTACTTAAATGTCTTTAAATGTCATAAACACATACATTTTGTAAACCGTTTATGTTTCGCTTTTTCGAACAACTCAACCAACAACTCGCAGAAATCTTGTTTTAATATACTCATGTATTATGATTTATAGCGTTGGTAACTAGGCACTTTGACTTTTCCATTTTTAAACACTATGTAAAATCCGAAATCTAGAAATGATAGGTGTAGATTCCTGGAAAATAATAGAGACAATTTCACAGCATGAACGTTGATACCAATTTGCTCTTTCACATCTGCTTGTATTGATTCAACTATTCCGTGATTCCAGCTTCAGTAGTGATGACTAATGTACCTAAAATTAAATATAAAAATACATGAAAGTTAGCAAAAGATGAAATACAACAAGCCACAGAAAAAAAGTTTAGAAATGTAAGATGATCACTTTTATAATAATAACCTATAATAACCTATAAAAATGAGCAAAATCAAGAGAATCTGACGGATTTATGTCTTGAAATGGTCTGTGTAAAATAATTTTTCGCTGGGTCTGTTTAACAAGGTGTTATTGTGCACCAATCTCACACATGTCCATACAGGCTTTCTTTGAACAAACAAGTACAAGATGTTCATCATTGAGATAACCCTAATAAACTATTGTTATGTATTCTTGTTGTAATGGTCTAAATAAATTGTGAATAAATTGGCGATGACTGTTCGGGTTCATATTTGTTGAATTAGCCGCTTAACAAATGTGTTTGTTTTAATCATGCAAAACTTGTATCGCTTTGCATGACTTCAGAGGTTGACGCTTTTGTTATTTTATTTATCCTACTGTAAGGAATTTCAGATGGTCGCTCCAGCCTATGCGAATTTTAGCTCGTCTTAATTTGACTCTTATTTCGCAAACAAAAATGACATTATTGGCAACAAAATAGAAAAAACCTTTTAAAGCACGTCACGGTTGACAGAAAAATGGTTAAACATGTGTAACTAAGTAACGATCGGCACCAAAACCAGGGATTTTTTTCAAGATTGAGATGTATATTTTTACAAGATTGATATCTACTGAATTCAGAAAAATCAGTTAAGACCGATATTTACGGTCTTTAAAATTGCGACATATAAAAAGAAAAGTACGTATGATCCATGCGTATTATCTGTTGAAACAAACTACATGTAGTAATGTTTCTATCTTTATATTTTAGGCTTTGTTCCATTAGTGTTTTTTTTGTAAAATGTAAATACTGTCAGAAAGTGGCATATCTTTTTCTAAGATGAGATTCCCAGAAACGGGAAAGCCCTCCTCAAGAAAAACACGTATTTAGAGTACATGCTTATACAATCTTATAGTAAAATAAACGCAGACTTATGAATCATTTAATAAAAGGTAGATATAGCGTTAGTATATAGTAACTTGCAATAAAATTATGGAGTAAAACGATTTCACAGTCAGATGATAGAGCAGCGCGCGTAATCAACACAATGTGTTACACAAAACATAAAATGATCAATGAGTTCTAAATAGATAAACAAATAACAGTCCATGCTTTCTTATCTGACCATCAGGAGACCGGTAATAGCTACTGAATGGAGTATTATTAATCAAGTTAAATCGTTTTAGTTTAGACAGATCGATATGTGTATAAGAATTGTAACTTAGAAAATAAATATAAAATGAGAAAAAATACAAAAAACAACGTTTTAACAAATTAAGCTTACTGTACTTTCTAAACGTTCTCATAATTTCAAACAACCAACATGTTTTCATTTAAGATATTGTACACTTTTTTAACCACAATTTATTAAGCAAGGGTGCAGAGGAGGAGCAGACAAAAACCTTTATTTTTTCATAGTGCATTTTAAGCTAAAAACCTAGCATTGTGTCACATGTGTATTCTAAGCGTCTTGGAAGTATAACGTTAACACTATTTCAACATTCTAATTGAAGAGTTTTACGGATAGGTGTACAATCTCGTATTGTGATGTTTGACGAATAACAGATTTATGTTTCCTTTATTTCTTGTCATGATGAGGAACCCATAGATCTTAAAGTGTTTATGTTCACATGATTTTTCCAAAATCACAAAGATTTGTTACTTTTCTACTGTTTTGTTCTTGCAGAAAATGATATAACTTAAATTGCCAATTAAAACACCAATTTTACAGGAATTGTTATTAATCACTAATGAAAAAAGAGCGTGTTTTAGGAGGGGGGTGATTTGCAATACTTTTTTTAATGATCTTAACTAATCTATTAATCCGTTGAAAATAAATTGCAAGTGTCATAGTGTTTGAGATATTTATGCCTGTCTGTATCACTTCTTCGGTTTTTTGATGTATATGTCAAATAGAAAGTCACAACAAAACAAATGTGATTTCTTGAAATAATTGTCTTTGACAGATGAGTAAATTTGGTGAATTCGTTTCATTCAACTAGTACACCTCACTTTGTAATTTGATACACCATTAAGCTTCAGCTGGGCAATTATATGACTCCTGGGGTGAAGTGAAAGGCCGAGTTTGTCAGTTACACGCAGCTTTACAGCATTTAATTTTACATTTATCTGCCATGTTATCTCATTGTAATAATCTCTACTCAGCTCAAATTAGCAGCAGTTTCATGCGCTGTCCCATGAGATTATAAATGGCCATTTTGTAACCTAGGAGAACATTTTCTGGTTTTGATTTCAACCTAAGTTGAAGTATAGTAACTGTTGAGTTTAATCATAATGTCATGTTGTAACTGGTTAACCAGCAGATAAGAAAGCGGCAGAAGATTCGGGGATATTGAATCATTTTTGTAAAGATGTCTTCTTTTCTAACTAATACGATACTATTTTGCATAACATGAACTTTACTTTCTCTTAGAGATTATAAAGATAAGTCATTCGGACAAAAAGGAAATTACATGTACATGTCAGTAATCATAATCTACAATTAAGGTAGCTTGCAGAATTTCAACCTGGGTATTAGCTATAAATCAGTTTTCGGCTTCAAACCGATACAGGGAACTTAACTGCAAATTTTTATAAATGTTGTCGCATTGCATCAAGCAATCATAATTAGAATCCGAAGAAAATGACATGTTATATGTTGCAAAAAATTGAATGGCTAGTCTAGCGACAAGCAGGATTTTTCAAAAGAAATGTCACGGATGAAAATGATGTAACAGTTCGATAATTTGAATATATCCACTGAAGTTGTTTCGGTGAATGTCATTAGGTCGCCACAATTTTCACGATCTAATTGTGTTCCACTCTTCATCAATAATAGCACCAGATCATAAATCGAAAACACTGCAACTATATAAGTAACAAATGTCAGGCATATTTGGACATGTCAGCCTGTATGTGACAATTGTCCGCTTTTCAACACTTGCCTCCATATATACGCCTTTACGGCTAGGCTAACAGTGTAGATACAGAACAGCCGGCACAAGCGTGCTGTATAATCAGGATTTGCACTGTTCGCGTTTTGATTAATTAGCTTATTTTGACCGAAAAGCGAACAGTGCAGATATTAATCAGACGGCACGATTGTGCGGACTGTTTTGGATCCACACTGGCCGACGCTCGTTAAAAAACGCGTCTCGGAAAGGGTTAAACGTTATTAACGGCATTTTCAAATGGATGAGAATTGGAAATGTCAATGATCATTTTGAAAACGACACCAAGTGATATTTATGTAACGTTTAACTGTCAATGTAACAAGTCATAAGTAACACCCCAACTAACGGACACTGTCAGACAGGTATTTTAAAAGCTGGATAAACTATGTTGCTCATTAATATTTGTACATGTGAGAGTGTAAAAAATGTGTGGTTTTGTCATTTCAAGCAAAATCGATTGGGGCGAGAGAAGGAACTTGCACGATCTTGAATATGCAACATCCTCTCTTCGAATATCGGAATTTAGCACATGTCATGTAAAACATGTACAAATGATGTAGAATATTGTAACAATTGTTTGAGGAACGCGTTCTATCTAAAGAATACTTTAATGTCTACCAATGTGTTGGACAATTTCTCGCTTTTATAGAACAAACATATCAGAGACCTTTACCTCGCGCTGTTTAATAATGATTTATGATTTATTATAAAGACCCTGACACGTCATTGCAACAATATACTTTTAAAGAATTTTAAGCACATTATTTACTTTTTAAAATAAATGCATACTATAAACAAACCAATTGTTTACAGCGATACATATTAAACGATAACAAAAGAACATCGTTATGAGTTATAAATATAAATGTAAGCGGAATACTTACCTATCAGTGTTGATACGAAATGTTGACCTGTTCTGTATATGCTTCAACTTATTTTCGTGTTCTTCATTCTCATATCTAAAACGTAAATATATATATCAACACAAAATAATAGCATATATAAGCAAATTACTTAACGAATATGAAAATGACGGAAATAAAGGAACATATTCTCCACACATATGCATTGGCCAGCGGACCCATTAAAAACAATCTCGACTTATGTTTTTAACAAAAGTTTATAAACCTAGTTAGCCTGTGTTTAATCACCACAAATATATTATGTTGAGGCGCAGCACTGTTTTCAGTATAATACGTAATAAGAAACATTCATGTGACCAGAACAACAAAAGATATTTTAGAAAATTAAATTATGACGATTGATAACGCTGGCGGCTTTAAGACCGCGCTTTCAAAACAATCAAAAGTAAATTAGATTTTTGAAAAAGATAACAAACATAATACAAATCTAAATGCTATTGTTATAAAAATATAAAGCTTACCATTTAAGAGATACCATCCACGACTTTGCCTGTCATAAGACAAACAAGATCTTTATCATCTGAAAAATCATATCCGAACTTCGATAACTGAACATAATATTCACAAAGACTTAGTGTTCCAACTCCCAACTTAATAACACGACTCGCTTTCAAATTTTGTATAATTGTCTTGTTAAAAAGACAGTCATCTAATTAGCCCTTTGCGTTGAAAAAGACACTACAAGTCTTGAGAAGCCTCTGCTTAGATTCAAAATGTTATAACTTGTTCGTTCAATAACTTCTTAAGTGATTTACAATAATAACCCACTTCAGCTTAATCTCAGAAAGTTTGACACACATTTCCATCACGTGACTACTTTTCTCGCATTTACAACACAATCACAGAACATTAAGTTTGGTAGTAGGATAGCCTGGCAGACGGCTAGATGGTTCTATTTTAGTTACTTGTATTAATATTTTTAGATATATTTTGTTTTATTTTAGTTCTTAGTTTCTAATTCAGATTTCTGTTGCTGTTTTAGGAGCTAAGGGAATGTAAAAACAGAAAAACATTGCAGTGAAAGCGTAAATTTTGTTGATATATTTTTGGATGACGGAGGAAAATAAAACAGAATATAGGGACTGGGGCACGTCTAGAAGCAGGCTACTCTTAGGTCAAACAAAGTTCAGTTTGTGGCATTTTCAATATCTGTATCGAATCGGTTAATGTAAATAGAGAATAAATTGCCTGTATCTGATAAGCCATGAAATCTAGTTCTCTCTCTCTCTTAGGCACCTAATGGTTTAGAAATACGTTGGAAAACATGATGAAGATTTTCTATTGTGTTAAAAGTGAATGTTCGGAATGTAACGCCCATGTGATAATATTTTTCTCAGTTCGTTCTAATCGTGATTTGAAAGTTATTAATATCAATATTAGTGACAATAAATTATTGTTTGTATCATATTCTACTTAGGATCATTTTATGATCATTAATCCTTACCCTTACTAGATTTGCCAATATTTCAACCTGTAACTCTCCATTAATTGTTCAAAGGTCAGATATGTAACAATTCCTTGGCTAAATAGCTGTTGGTGTATGTTGAGTTGTGAATTTAGGTTTGACTACAGTAATTCAACCCCCATAGACTCCTAGTAAAGCTTCAAATCTCCTATTCTAAATAAGCTATTGAGCCGACGCCTTAAGCTGTCGGTGTTATTATATTCATTGTTCAAAGGTTTGATTTGCAGCACTTAATTGGCTGAATAGCTGGTCGTGTATGTTGAGTTGTGAATTTAGGTTAGACTATAGCAATTCATTTCCCATAGACTCCCAGCAAAGCTTCATATCTTCTATTCTAAATAAGCTATTGAGTCAATGTCTTTAAATCTGCTTTTTGTGAACACTAATCTAGAGACATTTTACATGTAAATACACAGCAAAAATATAGCCTTACCAGTAATTTTTCACAATTTGTGCTGGAATACCACCACCCTCAGTCACGCGCCACTCAAGTTCAGTTTCACTTTGTCAAAACTATAACCCATGTTGCAGATAAAAGTTTTCACTAACTCAAAATATGAATTCAAACGTTTGTTTCAACTTCTTCTATACACGACCTTATAATACGAGTGAAAAACACGACAAAATATATAACATAATATAAAAGTGATATTAATAGCGGAATAAAACATATGATACTTAAAATGTGGTATATTCGTATGGCTTTAGTTTGTATTTGCAAACTATAATGAATTTATCACACAGAAAAGGCGGACAAAGGAAAACGAACCTGGAAACGAATACATCACTTTTGTCATAAGATTTGACAAACAACTTATTTTTTAACAATCATATTATATTGGACACCTTATTTATGACATAAATTTATGGCGGATATAATGATCTTCATAATCACCATCATCTTAATTATCATCATCAACACCATCATCATTATCGTCATCATCATCATCATCATTAACACAACCATCTAAAAATAACGACCTTGACGGTGCGGGTTCGCTCACAGCTAGAGGCACTATCATTTCATATCATTACATCAGCATGCGATTACCACTGCCACTATTATCATCATCATCATCATCATCATCATCATCATCATCATCATCATCATTACAATGTGCATCATGATTATCATCATCATCACATTATGATTTTACATTCTATCTTTCATAGGACAAAACACCAGATAAAATACAAGTTTAGTTTTATGTATTCGTGCAACAATTTAACATAATGTGATATATGAAATGATGATAATGATGATGATGATGATGATGATGATGATGGTGATCATGCTAATTCTCCCTATGACAATGACAGTCGTCTTAAAAATTGAAATGAAGAATTGTTGTTGATATTGGTGATGATGAGCACATTTCAATTTCCGTGTTATTGATGATGATAATGATGATGATGATGATGATCTGAGTGCTGGTTCTCCCTATAATGATAATGATGATGATGGACAGGTGTCTGTTGTCACACGGTTATGATGATGTTTCTGATTTCGCTATAATTTTCAATTCCATTCATTTTATATCACAACGTATATGTCATTTACTTTTAGGCAAGCATGCGTGCGTAAAATAGTTGAATCAGTTTACCTAATTTAACTCACGGACGAGTTTATAAGACGTTTTTAGAGCGAGGCAATGTATACAACGAAAATTATGGGTTTTTTTGGGAATCAAATATGGGTGTTTCTGGACAAATACAACATATTTCAATATCACAGTAGCGTTGTTTGTGCCGTGTGGCGGCTGTAAAAAGTCTCCCCGTACATTCAATCGGTGCTGTTGTCAATTACGTCCTTTGAAGGTCGTTGAGCACGATATTTATGTACTTGGTCAAAGTATTTCTAAAATTGCTTTTGTTTTCATATTTCGGCCAGTTTTTAGATGGGTGGTTTCAATATCCCAGCCAATATAGATTTAAAATTTTGCCGTTGGCGTTGTCTGTGATATGCAGGATTTATATTCTCAGATCCCCTGTCAAAATTCTTTTTTGTTTAATGCCGCCCATTGTTTTCTCGTTTAGGGCAAACCCTTTCTTTTATCTGGGGACCATACGCCGCTAAACATGGAATGGTTTTAATCTGAAAATACCGCATTGAAGGTTTTATGTTCGTCATATGCATACTGGTCATCGTTTGGGATGGATCAAAACTGTACTGTTTATTTATGTAAATATCGAGTTGCGCTCAACCCGGGGCTAAGCGGTAATATGCATTTCCATTACTGCCCATGAACAGGCTCAATCGAACCGAGCATGCTATATTTTCTTATTTGCCGTGTTCGGTGGATTTCAAAGTTCCCTTTTCATCTATTACAAAATTTACTGAAGTCCAGGGGGTGACAACTCTCCAGAACCCAATCCATTTCAGCCCCCCCCCCCCCCTCCACCACCCGGGCCACCTTTCTTCGTACGCATGGATAATGTTTCGGCTGAATATTTAACTTCTGTAACTTTTGCGGTTTTTCCGAAATGTATCAGTAACCATACTTCAAATTTGAGTGAAATTTCACATTAATTAACTTGGGAAGCTACATGTACCACATACACATATTTAATATTATTTTAAGATGAACCAATATTTTGTGTCAGTATTGATAAAATTAGGCAGAAAAGTCGCCATGAAAATTGGAGTCATTTTTACCTGCCCAGTACATGTACGTTAATATCGGCCAAAGTCCTGCATTACTTTACATAAGTTGTATCTCACATAATTAAATGTCCTTTACGACAACTATATCAATTATATACTTGGAAAACTTATGCGTGTTTTCAAAGCTATAGACCAACTGTATTTTTTTCATTGTTCATTTTATTGTCCGACCTATGTCATAGAATTCTTAATTGAATATGAATGCAACCTCGATTCATCAGTAAATATTCATATTCTAGACCGATTGGCGGCTTTCAAGCTGTACATTGCAAAACTATTTCTATGAATAAGGATTGTGAAATGAACACTATCCGTTCCAAGAATTGAGGATTAAAATAGACACTGGATCCGACATTTTAAACGTAAAAGAGAATTGCTTTATAGTATGCTCCGGAAGGCGAAAACAAGGAGATACGAAGACGAATACGAGAAAACACGAATTAAAAACAAATACGAAAACGCAAAGATACGATGGCGAAAATGTGAGATTATTTCCCATTATCATCATCGTGTTTTCGCGTTTCTGTCATCTTAATTTCGTGATTTTGTGATATCGCGATCTGGATTCTTTTCCGTTATAGTCGAAAATGGTGATGGCCCTAAGTGAATTTCGTAGTTACTCCCAGACTATGTTTGCTTTTGTGATGGAACCCTGATTTAAGTACTCAGTTTTTGTATTTTTAATAGTTACTTCGGCGTTGGAGGTTGAACAAAAGTAAATCTAATTCCCATATACCTCAATGTTTAATTCCCAATATTCAATGTACAGTAAACAAAATTCTATCATCTTTATTTCTAAACATTTAAGATCAATATTTCATCTATTTAAAACATACAGGAAAACTGGGAATAATTTACATTTAAGAAAATTACTGATTTCTAACTGAACAGACACTATTTTAAACGCGGTATCGCAAATACGGTTCCCTATATATCTATACAGACTGCGCAGCTGCGTTTTATACTCGAAAAACGCAGCCTGCATAACGCAGCCTGCGTTAAAAGCTGCGTTTTATATTGGCCCCCAAAATATGTCAAAAAATGTACTGTATCTGTTAGAGTTCAATATTGGTGATCTACAGAAAGTAGAAACGGTGAAGCTAGACCGCAGGCGGAGATAGCTTTCTTCCTTTTCTGTAGATCATGGAACTTGAATTTTAACTTATTTTGGTGTTCGCAATCATTTGATCTTCTAGCTCCTTCCCGCGTTGTAGTGACGTGGTATTGTGGCGCAAAAGTTTAACAGCCACGTTGCTCGCTTTATTCTTGATCATTTGATTGCGTGTACATGAGATTTTGTTATTTTTCGAAAAAAAAGGAGTTTATACTCCATTTTTAGCAATAAAGAGCATTGAGTATTTAAAAGAACGTTTTCGGCACGTGTTTGTATAAAAACCCCATACGGGAAAATAACATTTTGATTACACCCAGGTATGTTCATATATAACATGTTCACGTGATAAAGCTTAATAATTTAGCAAGATTTGTTAATTGATTTAAAATAATACATAACTTCCGGTGATATATCGCAGGATTTATTCTGGGGCGGAGTTCGGATAAGTAAGGATATATCTACAAAATTTATATGAACGACGGCGCGCGATAAATCCCACAGTTTATCGCTAGAAGAGCGAGCTCTATGTATCGTTTCTATTCTAACACGACATTACTGAGTGAACAATCGATATATATTTTACCAAATGTTAACGCGTTGTTATAAACGCAAATGGGTTGTTAGTTCGGCTTTTAGTGTTATTCCCTAAACCTATTTTAAAGATTGATGATAATTCAGATATTGAATAGAAGACCTGATTACATTTTCATCAAACCGCGTATCGTTTGCTGTCCGGTCGTCGTTCGAACTGTATATTTCAATTTAACTTTTCGGTTACATAAGGGAAAATATTTCGTCATAAATACGGGTTTTATCATGTGTGCATACAGTGCAGATCCAAATCTACCGGCAAATCCGTACCGCTTTATCTGCAATGTTCGCATCTTGGCAAAAATTAATAAAAATAAACTAAAAGAAAGCAGTGTAGAATCAAGATAAGTGGGCACATTCGCCTGATCACGGATGTACCGGATGATCTGGATTAACACTGTTCGTCTATGAGATAGCAACCATACATGTATCGATAGTGTAGGGTGTTAACTGCTAGTACAGTGATATCAGTAAAAAAAGAAATAAAATCCTCGATCAACATGTGAAATAGTGAAAAATGCGTAGTTCCTATTTAGAAAACATCGTATGAAAGACGTAATCTTCAAATGCTTCAAAAACCACACCCTCAGTTGTCAGTTAAAGTGACCTTGCAGATGCGCCTATGGTCTTTTGATATACACACCAAATCATGTGGACCGGCTGAATACGTTGTTCAAAATTAAATGACTGTCTCCACCAGAATTCTGCACGTTTTAAAGCAACAGCAATGTTGACAAAGCCGCGATTGTGATTGGCCCACTAATAGGTGCGAACACCATGCAGATGAAAGTATCAATAACGTTGTCAAACGGGAATTACGTTAAACTTTATAGTACAGTTTGAAAATGTGCATCAACACCAATGTTTTGTAGAGCAAAACTTAGCACTCAACTCACTCTTGGCAGTGGAATTGAATCTAGAAGGCTATTCGAAGTTTATGCGTTACGAAAAAACAACAACAACAACTCACCATTTGCAGTGAATTCGACCTTATAACGTAATCCCTATCTAAGGCGAAAACCCAACTTGTTGCTAGTTGTGATTTCTTAAATGTATTTGTGTAGGGCGAATATATATTAATCTCACTGCTGACAGTGGATATAAATAAAGAAGTATGTTTTATTGTTGTGCAGTGGATCCGAATCTAGAGGGGGTATTTATTGGTTTACAGCGTATACCCAAATTCACTGTTGGAATGGGATTCCAATCTAAAATGGTATTAAATAATTATCAAACTCACAATTCACATATCACTGTCACCAATACAACACTACTGTTTTACGATAAATAGTACGTTTTGCACAATCGTGACAGATTAAGGTTTAACAAATTGTGATTAAGTGGCTGTCTATTTTTAATTTTTATAATAATTGGCATTTGAAAAACTTGTTTGCTTATTGAATACTTAACAATAGTAAAAATTAAATGCAACGGTTGTGGAAGATATTTTCACATGAAAGTCACTATGTTTTGGTAAAATTGATCACTGTAACGACTTAAAATCGAAACTATTTACAAAAGCAAACATCAAATGGCCAGAAAAAGTTATTACATGTAATTGGCGGTCTAGAGATCAATAATTAACAATAGTTTTCACATGAGATTACTATACTTCAATTGTACTAATTTCAAGTTATTTGGGAGTACATGGGTTGATTGATTATACTTAAAAATCCTGCAAGTATAGCAAAACACAATTGAAAAGCATAGACATTATCATTTGTTTGATTGTTTACTCTAACAAAGTATACATGTTTGACCCGGTATTGGTATAGCTCAACAAAAATGTTTAACATCGAGCATCCGCAAAATGCCTTGCTTATCAGCCACAGAAATCAGCGATAACAGTTTAATAGCCATAAATCTTGATAGACTGCTGAGCTGACCAGCATACTGAGAAACATTTAATTCCACCTAATTACTTGATTGCAGACTACATAATAGATTCATGAATGTGTGCGTAATATATTTCTTGCAGATTGTTTAGTGAAACAAATCAAAGAAATAAATATTGAACGGCAGAATTTACAAATTAAAGTATATTTTTACATTGTTAATTTTACATGAAATGCAGCGAAATATTTTTTTCTCTAATTCAAATGTCAAAAATCTAACCAATGCTATGTTTGTGAAGTTTGCAACCTATATGCCTGGAAGCCTGGGAGCGTGAAGTTATCAGTCTAGCAGCATGAAGTTTGTGTTTCTATATAAGAACTTGACGACGATATGCAATAAAACTAGGGTATTCCTAGACTTGTAGCTTAATCTTAATGCTTTCGATGTTTAATATAATTTATATAGCAGTTTCCCGCTCTCTGCGTACAAGGATATGAATCACTGTGCCGACCGCAATAAGTGCCACTGAACAATGTTCCTCGTGTTAAATTGCTTAAAGTTCAAAAGGTCATATTTGCAGAGAAAATATACAATGACCATTGCTTCTATAGACAGGGTTCGGTCCCTATGTTCTGTGACAAGTTCGTCTATCATCTTAAAATAATACCAAGAAAACTAACTCTGACAGTCAGTTGATTATTCTGTGTTTACCTTCCATTATCTCTCAGAAAATAGATTGATCGACAGAAATTAGAAAATGAAATAAGAAAGTAAAAAAATAATTATCTTAAATTTAATTTTAAATTGTATTTAAAAAGAACCATCAAGACGGATGCCAGGCTATCTTGCTTCCTGAAAATATCATTTGCGGCGACTACAAACCGAAGGTTGTGTGTCTGGTAAACAAACCATTTTACCTATTTCCTCCATAAATACGCATTTTACGCATATGCGACCATTGTAGATCCAAATCAGCCGGCACATCCGCGCCATCTGACTTGGATCTGCACTGGTCTCTTTTTGATTTGAAATAACCTAATAAATTAAAAAGCGAACAGTGCAGATCCTGATCAGACGGCATGGATGTGCTGGCTGATCTGGATCTACACTCTTCGCCTATCCCATGAAGGCAATTGTATGGAGGAAAGGGTTACATTTGTAAAGAAAAGTGTTAATAAATTAATTTATTTTAATGTTATACGTTATTCATAAAAAATACGGACTAATATTCTCATAATAAAGACTTAATAAAAAGTCATTATTATTAAATTGGTTTGCATAGATAAGACTATTAATGTTGTTGTTTTTTTTTGTTTAAATCTTCCTATGAAACATTTAATAATATTTCAGGAAGAACAAATACCTGCAGCGCTTATTGATACTGATAAGCTGAGTTATGCACTAGTTTACTGTTAAACTTAAGCATATCGGTTTAAGCTTCATTTATTATTTTAAAAATTTCTTATGTTGTTTTATGACTATATTACCACTAAAGTTCATGATAGAAATGCATACAACTAACAGCGAATTGGCTATCAAGTTGATTGAAAAACGAGCCTTTTAATTTTTTAAATGGGTAAAAGTTGCATTAACTAAAATAAAGTGAACCGATGAATATTATTTAGTGATTTAATAATAACTATGATTAAATGTATTGAACAAATGGTTCTGTAAAATCCTATACCATTATGCATCGGATGGGCATTAACCTTATTACTGTAAAGATCACGTGTGAATAGAAATGACCTGGCGGGAATGTATAGGTCAATCATGCTCTTATATTGATTGGAGATTTCATGGTAAATGAACTCCAGATGTCTGGGGGTAAAGATAACAAATTAAGATTCAATGTTATAGTGAAAGGATGAGTAAACATGCCAATAAGACTATTAAATGTTTCTTTTTATGAAAATGAATTGAACACTCGATTGTACATGTAATTATGAACATTTTATACATTGTGCAAATATGTTTAGTCTTATTGGGTGAAGAAAAGAACAGACCAGTAACTCAAATAGTAATGTATCATGCGTGAAATCAATAAATAGTGGAGTAAAGAGGAACCGATTACCAAGTGCTGTTAAGACAATGAAAACGTATCTCAATATTTTCTCAGATGAAATGGAAACGCTAACAAATGAAAGGAAAAATTGTTCTTGGAAGGAAAACAATTTGAATGTAAGTAACTTTCTAATTACTCTAATAATAATATAATAATCACAAAAATATGAGACCGTTCTAAGTTTGATTTTATTGTGTGGATCAGTCATCCTGGAAAAGAAAGTAAATTCTTGTCTTACGGACATACAGTAACTTAGATAAAAGATGACTTCGTGGCTAAGGTTGTCGACTGTCATTTGCTGAACATCGCCGGTGTTGGTATACTGATAAGCCCTTCACTACATTGAATTGTTAAATAACTGGCTAAACTGTTAAAGATTAGCTGCACTGCTTACCTTATTTCAGGACAGGAATGTTTTGAATTTTGTTCATCTTTTCTTGTTGTTAAAGTTTTTACGGTGAATGTGTAGTTTATTTATGTGTTTCCAGATAATTATTTTAAATAATAATAACACATTTATACACAATCTTTTAAAATGTTTTAAATACACAATTAATTCTAAAGTTTTTAGGATTTGTACAAAAAAATAATTGTTACAGCAATAAACAAAAACAATCATTCCAGCAACATTCTTTTGTGGTTTATATCCCCAGAAAAAAACTAACTGCAAATTGCAGCATTCATGTGCAATATGCTACAAATGTTAGTGTTAAAATATTTTCTATTGTACAGGCCAGACTTTAGTGGCTTATTCCCTTGTTCTGTTGATTTTTCTTTGATATAATCAATGCAAGAAAAAATATCGTGCTGGCACTTTCGTGGCTGTGGTTAAAAGATAACACAAATTATATGTTGGTCCCTTGCTGTGATGTTTGAGCCTAATGGTCAATAAAACAATTTCAATGATCAACTGAGCGTAAAATGCTTTTCGACTGTTAAAGGAACCCCTTATTGGTGGTTAATTATTTGTAACTGCAAAGTAAACAGAAACTAATGTCACATAAAAATACCCTATTCCGCCAAATAAGTTTAATATTTTTTCTCGTCTGTCTGTCTGTCTGTCTGTCTGTCTGTCTGAATCAAGAGTAAACTGTATACAATTGTTCAACATTTAACGTTATCTATGTTTCTCCTCTTAAAACATGTGAGCAGTTAGTAATTCCTTCTTTTGAAGATATTTATACGTAACTATAAAATACTTTATACACTTTTACAAACTCGAATGAAACATGACTAATTAACAATCTGATATCCGACTATTTTAGAATAGTGTCTGTCGCTACTGTTTGTATTTTTGAAAAGAATAGTTGATTATACATAAATAGAAGGACTTTTATTTTATAATTACAGGTTCATCAGAAAAGAACACATGAGGTTTGAGTTGTACAATACAACAACGGAAAGATATATGCCGGACTGCTGAAAGGGG
Organism: Corbicula japonica; assembly: GCA_038501625.1. Lineage (NCBI taxonomy): Eukaryota > Metazoa > Mollusca > Bivalvia > Venerida > Cyrenidae > Corbicula > Corbicula japonica. Next base: position 135,940 of record JAZAYU010000338.1, on the reverse strand, counting down.
CATCTTTTGTTTACTGTCTTTTGCCACTTGGCACAATATAGGGCAAATGTTTTTCACAAATGTGAAAAACGTAAATCATTTATTATAAATGAAAACGATGAGCAAACTATTAACACGAATTATTTAATACACCAGGTGACGGGCGTGGTGATAAACAACCAAATAAACTCTTCGACTTTAAACAATTCTGAAGAACATGTGAATAAAATACAACACACTCTCAAGATAATGCAAATACTGTCACCCTGCGTTTCTCTTTCCTGTGGGCTTTTGATCTGTATATATTCGTATGGGCATCATGACAAGTAAAAACTGTATACATTTTGTGTCCATATGGGGATGATAGTGTAAATTAAACATGTTTGAAACAATACTTTTCTGTTACGTTCACATTAGAATAACTGCTGAAAATTGTTCTTAGTATGTTAGTGTTTTACTTTCTGAAACTGTTTATATTATAATTATCATCTTGTTTGTAAATTTGAATCTTGATTATCTTTGTAGCGCATTTTATGTTGTTTTTTTGGTGAAAACTATGTAAGTAACATAATTATTTGAAAAGTACGGAATAAAATGTTGTTAATTAAAATTAATATACAAATTAACAAGCTAATTTTATTTTGTTCTTGGGGACTTGATTTGATTAAGATACGTGTATGATACAATTATTCAATTACTGATATGATCCGGAGTTTGATAAGCGAAAAATATAATTTATATTATATTTTTCTTGAATATGTATGATCACCAGCACAACACATTAATTACAGTATATTTGCAAAGGATTAAAACCGGTAAAATTAATAATGGTTTCTATAAATGCTCTATTAGTTCTTTTCATGATTTACTCACTCAGTATTTAAAAAACACCATGATATACTTATTTTTTATATAAAAGATTCGTTTTTTAAACAGACTGATTATATTTAAAAAATTAAACATCTTAACAAATATTGTTAAAACATTGATATCCAGCCGATGCCAATTTAATATTTTTTGCCAACTAACGATTCTCATCTAATCGTTAACAAATATGTGTTATGTTCCGAAATCTGACTGACGGTAGATTCAGTAGTTGTTAACAAATTATTGTTAACAATTCGGTCTATTTTCTTTCTGCATCTTTGACAAGGAGAAAATTGGTAAGCTTTAACAAAGATTTGTTAAACTCCTATATCTGACGGTAGATTCAGTAACCGCGAACAGAGATGTTAACAAATTATTGTTAACAGTCCGGCCGATTTTCTTTCCACAGCTCTGTCAATTGCAGAGAGTAGGATAAGCTTTAACAAAGATTTGTTAAACTCCTACGACTGGCGGTAGATTCAGTAACAGCGGAGATGTTAACAAATTATTGTTAACAGTTCGGCCGATTTTCTTTCCACATCTTTGTCAAGTTACGGGAATAGTTTAACAAAGATTTGTTAAATTCCGATGTTCAAGAGAAATAGTGACATAGTATATGCAGTTATATAGTACAAGCTTTAACAAATAATTGTTAAAGACGCTATTTCTTGAAACTTTGTTGAAATAAAAAAAAATCTGAAAAAGTTGTAGAAACTTACAACTTGATCACGTGGAAATGATCAAACACAATTGGAAGCTGTTTTAATCAAGTGTGAGGTTGGTGCATCTTAGAATATGGTTTTATCTCTTTGTGGCTATAGTTTTGCAACTTAATTTTCTAAGGTGGTAAACACTCATGTAACCAAGTTCGTAAATTATTTGTCTGGTCTATTTTGAAATTGATCATCTTATAGACCATGCTCTATGTTGAGAATACTATTGATTAACGTTAATTTGCGCGCCACAAAACACAGAGGAAAAACAACAGTAAATTTAAGAAACGGTGGAAATACTTTTCCGCACAACGGGAACATCATAATAGTACAAAATCGAGTGAAGAACATTTTCGCGTGGGAGATGTCGTCGCGAAGGTTAAGACGAAACTTGGAAAGACCGATCGCAAAACCACTGGAAATGGTTTAAAGTGACAATTAAAAAACAACAACAACGTTGACGTCATGAACGTCACATACTATTGCGTGGCGCGCAAATTAACGTTAAGCTAAAGTATTCTCAACACTCTCTTTTCCTATTCTTTGTGGCTTCGTCTTGAGGGTGTGTGTGATGAGCATCATTCCTGATAATGCATAAGTCACTTCTTTGGCGAAGGGTACGGAAATATTGCATGTGTATATGAATCTTACATGTCAAGCTATAAAATAAAAATTAAGAACAGAAAAAATATTTAAAAACAAAAAATATAACAACGGTTACTATTATCGCATTTAAGTAAAAGGGAAAAAAACGTTTAAAGCCGCCGAACACAACATATATCAAAATAGTGCAGGCTCTGTTTGATTGAATCTTTTCATGGGTAGTAATGGAAATGCATATTAGCCTACTCTTCACTCCGCCTAGACCAAGTTTAAGCTGAACTCAATATTTAAACAAACAGTTTTGCGTGATTTCGCGACATCCTTACCTCCTGAGCTGTTACCGCGTGACTGAATATCAAGCTTTTTGGTCCATTAAATGCTGATCCTGTGAGCTCTTTAACTTAGTTAGACTTTATCTATATTTTATAATCACAATCATAAGGTTTTACCAGTTTCGAGCAACGCCCTAAGTTCGTTCTCTTTTGTTTAGTTTCTGTTGTGTGAGCTTGGTGCACCCAAGATTCAATTTTCACGGACAGTTTGACAACGGTAACCCTCTAGAATATCTCTTGTTTATTATTTATGTTGTCTTATTTGATATTTGCCTTTTTAAAAACCCAAGCTCTCGTCTCTGCATTTTACTTCCTTATGCGTTATTTAAAACACTATCCAGGCATAAGCTCGGACTAATTTCCGGCGAAAAGTGTTTACAAAATGTAATTCTTCTTTCTTTATATATATATTCAGCATTTAGCATCGCGAAACTTAATGTTTAACTTGTGTAACGTGCCCCGAGCGGAAGGCAATAAACCAGACTATTTGTCTCAGCCTACATATATAATTTTTCGCCTAAAATAATTTCAAGATGTCTGAGCAATGTATATTGTTTTGAACAATATAATGAAATTTTCCTGAGCTACTTTGCTCCAAAATGATTATAATGATTTCAGAAATGATTGGGTCGAAACAAAATTATCAAGGTTAGAATCAGCCGAACATATGAAAACAATCTCCAGGACAATGAACGCCTGGACAAAATGATTATTCTTAAACTCTCAGTCACTCGCCCTGAGCATAATCACAGTTAGAAATAAAACAATCTTACATGAACCTCAAGCACACCATCAACGCATACGCTGAGCAATGAACTATGACATGAAGCTTCGAACTACAAGGTTCAACAAATCCTCAAACAATATATTACACTCTTACAATGATCAAATCCGAGCAACCAGAACTTTCAAACAGTGCTCAACAAAATCATGAACAATCACTATTCAAACAAAACCTCAACCAGAAAGACTTCAAACATACACTCAACACTAATCCCTGCTGAACAATAGTGTCTCAGACCTTTGTGATATACTGGGATACGAGAACCTCTACGTCAGCAATAGTCCGAGAACACTGTCTAACCTAAAACCTATCCTCAACACCTACTCTGAAACTACCTGAGGGACAGAAGTGTCTCAGACGCATGTGTTTCCAGCAATTGTCTGAAGGCACTATCTAGAAATCCTACCCTCAACGCCTACTCTGAAGCTACCTTAGGGACACAAATGTCTCAGACGAATGTGTTTCCAGCAATTGTCTGAGGTCACTATCTAAACCCTATCCTCAACACTTATGCTGAAGCTACCTTACAAGTGGCTCAGACGCATGTGTTTCCAGCAATTGTCTGAGGTCACTATCTAAAAACCCTATCATCCCTAGCTTCAACCAATACTAAATGTTGAAACAACCAGTTCAATATGTCCTAGTACAGAGCTGTACTATAATGGACCTATAATGCAGACCAAAATATTGAATCAAAATTCAATGATGTGAATACCTCGACACTCAGTAACAGACTGCCCTGTATCAATGAACGGTAATTGTTTTTATACCTTCCGACGGAAGTCCTCGGACTTTACCGTTCAACCACACTAATTTAACACAAGTTTTAGCTTTCCAAAAAGCTAGTCGGTCATAAGCAAATAAACTAATAGAATAAGTAGGTATGTATTCGTGCTTGTATTTACTTTTGGAACAATGATATGGCCAGTTTTCTGTCGATCAATGTCACACAGCTTGTATCTGACAAACTATTTGTGAATTTAGTTGATGTTTCAAGTTTCAAGTTTATTTCCATTTAAATTTACATTTCTTTGTATGTACAAAACATAAAATAGAGAACAAATATACATTGTACAATGCTGTTACTTTAAGCATGCAAACAAAGTTGAACGGCTGATGTTTGATATATTAAAACATGAAGAAGACGTGTACCGGCAAAAGACATTAATATAAATAATCATGTCTCAAGTAGACGTAATTTATTATATTATTCAGGACGTGTAGAAATAATGACATTGTTTAAGCACCAGCGAATCTGATGAATATGTTACATTACCGCGAATGCTCATAGAGGTACCATAGAACTTTCCACAGTCGATGCTTATTTGTACATTGAGCAGAAAAGCAATGCTTAAAATATTCAGTATTCATTATCAACATTCATAAAGTGTAGTTTTAGTTGGGTCAGCAGATCTCGTCAAACTTGAAGTTGACCAGCGTTAGAAGACAGTAAACAATAAATTAGGATGCTGATGCATTTATTATTTTCCCTTAAGCTTTATGCTGCTCATATCTTTTGTTTTTGTTTGAACGATTTTCTCTGAAACTATTACAGAAACTCAAGAAGCACTATTTGTATTTAAATTAATCTATCATCACAGAAATTGTCGTTATGCCACTGTTCTGAAAATTCTTCACAACTATTTCTCTACTTTAAAGGCTGGTTTTGCATTGCTTGGAGTATATTCTAGTAGATTGCCCTTACATAGAAATGATAGTGCTTGTGTTGCCTACATTACTGTACTTGTCAAAATAATGTTATTGTTTAGTATCCCAAGACCGAGTCCAGATCCGTTATATTGCATGTGTATGGGGAAGCAGACATTGGGGTCAGGGGTATCCCCGGAAATCTTTTACAAGTTGAACTAAATTTGGATTGCAACTGCGACGAGTCCAACCGTTCACTATAGATACCAAAAAGAGAACGCATGGATAGATGCGATTTTGAGAGGGAATCAGGGAATCAAAATAAATCAATTCGTATTTCGTTAATAATGCATATATTCAAGGGCAAGTTTTGAATATTATGGCGGCGGAAGTTTTGTAACATAAATTAAAAATTTAAAGTTTAATTGATAACAATACAGATGCCAGTATAGAATGGTTACCAAGTTTATATTTTAAAACAATCGTTTAAGTTTTTTTTCTTAAAATACGAGGGTTGTTTAATAAGTTCGCGGACAGCGGTGTTTATTTTATTATTGTTCATCCAAAGTTAATGAAATTTTCAGGTATTGCGGAATCATGTTTAATAAAATGGTAATTACAAATTTTAACTTTGTTTTTTTCGAAATGCCCATTTTATTGAGGAATAACGCTACCATGGTAACGTTCTACGGAGCAGTCCGTAAAATTGGCATAACTCTTGTTTTTAATGCTTTAAAATGGTAACTTTGAGACGTCGAAATTACGCGGGAACGCGTAACGTCAATACTCAATATGTCAACGTCATTTCCGTTAATTTTCATTGACATCCGTTGTTTTCGCTCGTCGGTACAGCAATTTATCGCATAGTGATAGAGAAAACCATGACGTCAAATTTAAACGTTGAAACCAGGGCAAATATCAAGTTTTGCGTTAACCTAGGTCATACACCCACGGAAACGTTACGATTACTTGAGAAGTCGAACTCAGCAAAGTGTTGTCGCACTATTTTCTTCAAATGGCATGAGAGATATCGCAACGGACACGAAAGTATTAACGACAACGCTAGATCAGGAAGACCGAGATCAGTGTCGACGACGGCACGTCAGAAAATAGAAGACATTCTTGAAGAAGATCGCCGCGTGACAGTTAGAAGTTTAGCAGACGATGTTGGGGCTTCAACGCAAACCGTTCACAGAATACTGCGAGATGATTTGAAGATGAGGAAATGCAGTGCACGATGGGTTCCGCGTCGACTATCGACTAATGACAGGTCCCGCAGAGTAGCTGCATCAAAGTTATTTCTTCGGCGGTACAAGAAGGAAGGCGAAGAATTTCTTGATAGGATCATCACTACCGACGAAACATGGATCTGGAATTATGACCCCGAATCTAAGCTACAATCGTCCATTTGGAAAACACCAGAAGAGCCGACTCCCAGGAAAGCAAAGGTTTCAAGATCTGGAGGGAAGCACATGTTCGTCTTCTTTGCCGACCGACGAGGAATGATCCTGCAGCACCGTGTACCGGAAGGCCAGACCGTCAATGCGGACTATTACTCAAAAGTAAATTCCTAACATTATTATTTTAGTTAGTTTATAATAAAAATAGCGATAAAGAAAATGATATTATTACATTTTATTTTCAAATTAATTATGATCTTCAAATATCAGATCATTGTATAACAATTTAAATAAAATAATAAAGGATATTTCCGTATTGTGTTGTCAGGTCTTGCGGCGTGATTTGGTTCAGGCGTTGAGGAAGAAGAGGCCGGACCTTGACCTTGCGTCTGTACTGCTACATCAGGACAATGCGCCGGCACATCGGGCGAGTTCGACGTCTCTGGAGATCGACCTCCTAGATTTCGAGACCATCGTCCACCCACCGTACTCGCCTGATCTGGCCCCTATGGACTTTAGTATCTTCCCCGAGATAAAGCGTCAACTCCGTGGACTACGTTTCGAGTCAGCAATAGACCTCAGTTTGAAAGTGCGCTCGATCGTGGCATCATTTCCCGAGAGCTGGTATGTTTCCGTGTTCGACCAGTGGATCCGGCGTCATGAGAAATGTGTAATCCGGGAGGAGACTATGTGGAAAAGTGAACCGGCGCTATATTCTGACGTTGACATTATAGCGTTATTTTCGACGTCGTGCTCCGTAAATCGTTAATGTACCTTTTGTTTTATGAAGTTATTTGTTTATTGTTAATGTAAAACTATTACCAGTTGTTGTATTGTATTCGACTTGAATTACAGATCATGCACATATAAATTTTATACATGTATTTTGTCTTTTTCTGTTTTTACGACCGCTGTCCGCGAATTTATCAAACAACCCTCGTAGATGAAAAGGTCACTTTGAAAACCACCGAAGACGAAAAATGTGAAAATATTGCAGGCTCGGTTTCATTGAGCCTGTTAAAGACTTTTAAGCATTTAAAAAACATCAAATACTGTATCGTAATTAGTGCTCCAACTTGGATATCAAAAGGACAGGGAAATAGATAGATCTAAAAAACATGGCAGATTTTGCGCAACAAGCTCAAAACTAGGCACTTTTATGCTAATCTTTGAAAAAGAGCATAATATATAAATGTCCCTCTGAATAAGCAATTGCGAAGAAAAGATAAAATGTAATGTTCAGGAAGAGATGGGTAGTCATCAAACCAACTAGGTTTAAACTCTCGCAGCTCGGGTTTTAACATTCCAATAGTGCGCTCGTGAAATGCAAAATTACGAGGTTGATTAGCTGATAACAACTACATTTGTAATTATGCCAATGGATTGAAATGATTTTTCATTATACTTGACTTACGAAGTAGTTGTAACTGTGATAACGTGTCGCCATTTATCCTATAAATTGATATTAGACAAGTTCAATAAACAAAATCATTATTGATGCTACCACGCTGAACGTGTAATCATAAAGTTCAATTAACCTCCTGTGGCCATCCTAGTTGTTTATCTCTGTCGTCCGCAGCTAATTGATCGTATTGATGACTGTCTTTTAGCGTACCGCCGCCCCATCGACTACACTTGTGATATTAGATAAAAATGTTGCCCATGCTGATCTCCTGAAACCAATTGCAAAATCGCTGACCTCTTGTTTTACTTTAAACAATGGTCACCTCACATCCGCTAAACTTCCGTAAACTTCTGAGAACATTCATAACATTTGCACTGGAAAGCGCAAAAAAAGCAAAATCTTCCTTTTAAAATACAATATTTTTACAATTAAGCGAAGTTCTGAGCATTCGTTTCCTCCTAAATGCTTGTTTAAAACATCTCCTCTTTTGCTAGAAGCCTCTACTATTTCACGACCGTATGTTTGGTGATTTAAACCACAAGAAAGAAAAGTTTTAATGTAAACACATGGGTAGAAGTTTTCATCAATTTTCGTCGTCAACGTATGACATGAGTTTTTTTTTTTGAAACCCGCATTATATCATCTAACATGGCATACACTGAAATTGACATCATTAAAACAAACAAACAAAAACAGGATAATGTGCGAGAACCAGCAGTATTACATGTTGAAGTTCAGCATTCTAACGAAATTGTTGAAGATCAGAATAGTAAATATAATAATTTGAGTCCTTGTCAGGCTGCTCACCCCCCCCCCCCACCCTAGGACAGTGACAAAAAATTTTTGTGGAACATAAACCCTAGATTTTGGAATACATTTCTGGTCATTAAAAAGTGTATGCTAATGACCGACTAGCTTTTTGTAAACTTTTGTTTACAGACAGTCTTTCCCGCCAAAGTCGGATATTTATTAGTCTCTAAGAAAAACATAAACTATGTCTTGCTTTTGACCAACAAAATCAATATAACGGATCGAATCTATTTCATATATGGGATCATCCTGAACAGTTGTTTGCTTCAAATAAAGTATCAGTTCAACTTATAAGCAAATTATATTTTGCTATGAAGGTTTACATCACGTGACTTTCTAAAAAAGACGAATAACATTATTTCTACACCCTGTAGAAAATACAACACACGTATGTTTATATAATTAAACATGTCGTTATAAATCAGCTCAATATCGGATTTGATGTTACTACAACGTCCAAATATTGTTTCATCAACAATTAGAAGACTTTTCTTGCAAATAGGGGGAACGGAATAGAATTCTTAAGCTTTAGACGGGCGGCTTTGTCTAAAATGACCTCGTCCGGTGCCGCTGTTAACCGGTGTTACCCTTCAAAGATCACGTTTGGTCCATTATAATATGTCGGTCATCAGGATGACCGACAACAAAGCATTCAAATAACCAAAAAGATATAGCAGTTAGCTCGGCCCAAGCTTAATCATCAAATAATTTCCTCACATTTAACATGTATTATAGAGTTTAGTAACCTGCTACAGGTGCATCGTAAAGCATTTTTTTCAGAATATTTGTGTACAAAAGTTTTATCAAATTGATTTGACATTTAAAAGACCTGCTTCACATTAATTTACTTACATCTGAATTCAAAGTAAGAAATTCCCTCAATAAATCATCTAAATCAAATTCTCGATGTTTAAACGTATATTACTGACATTACCCAAACATAAAAAGGTGATATGTGCATATCAAGAATTGCCACATTCAGAAAAAAAACAGCCTCCCCACACAGTCAAGAAGGAGATAGATGGGGAGAGGGCAAGGTTCAAAAATGATCAGTTTCAATAAAGACACCACTTACAATCAACAAAAATGAGAACCCGAGTAGTTACCGCCTTGGAACGGTCAGTGGCAAATCCAATTGCCACTGGGGGTTTAAACCAGGTTCTAGGGTGCACCAACCCCACACTTGCCCAAACAGGTTCTCAAATCACAAAACAAGTACAAGTTGTCTTGGTGAAATAACTCCAACCCACCCATCGGTTCAACAATGAAAAGGCACACAAACATATAAAAATAAGACGCTAAAGCTTTGCAAAGCCAAAGGGCGGGTGCTCAATGATCTTACCGAGACCAGAGCTCCTGGAGAAAAATCAGCAAGAACATGATGATAGGGCTAAAAGAAACAAATCAAGCTTCTGGGTTCTTTTAAGAAAAGATTTCCCAATAAACCTTCATAAACTCTTAAACCCCTGCCACCGTCGTGCAACCAAAGAGGTATGCATAATGATCAACTATAGATGGGTTAATCACCAGGCCTGCAGAGCGCTGTAAAATATCATATTGCTAACCATCCTTTTTAAACTCACATATTGTTTTTACGAATAACCGGGAGATATTTACATTGCCGTTTATCTTCTTAAGTTTATAAATTAAATCTCCATAACAAACTGGCTGTGAAATACCCGTTTACAATAGTGATTTTAAACTGCACATGTATTTATGAGTAAGATCTGGGTACCTGCGATAAAACTTGCAAAGGTTTTCATTAATTTGTGATACCGATAACCTTGTTTTAAAATATTTTCTGTAATGCAAATTTTACGTTCATTGAAATTATTAACATCGTTGCAAGCTCTTGCAAAGCGAACAAGCTATGAGATATAAACCCCATAAGATGTTGCACGAGGAACATCGACATCTAAAAACGGAAATAAATGCCCCATGTTAATAACAAGCGATGAATGTTTTATTTTCTCCAGCAAACGTCTTTTTTGCTTTTTTTCAATGAGACTAGTTAGCTTGTCTCTTATTAAAGTATGAGGGAGCAAAGTGTATAAAGTAGAGAAATCATAAGAAGACAAACAGAACGCCTGGAAATTATTTGGTAAACAAAGCCTTTTTCTTTTACATCAATTGAAGTTTCAATCTTCATTCTTTACCTCTAAACACATAAATCGGATTGAAACGAAAAAAGAATCGCTACTAAATAAGAGCCTCGATAAATATATATTTTAACATGTTTTTGCCAGTGTAAGAATTTGCACTTGGCTTTTTTAAATAATTAAAACAGAATTATAATTATGACTGAAATAAATGACCTATGCATAATTACTCAACGGCAATCCCTTTCAGATAGAGCTTGTATTCATTTACAATCAAGCGAACAAGAGGCCATTGATTGCTATACGTAAATATCATTGTTCCAATACCAAAATTTGCTAGCCTCTTCAACATATCCAATTCGCCCACTTTCGTCAATGTGAAGGTCCATAATTCCCGTCACCAGATTATAGCATACCGCTAGACAAAATGAAAGCCGATCAGACATCTTATTTTGCTAAAAGTTATCATAAGTAATAGTTGAAGGTGTCATATAGTTGTTAATCGTGGGCTAAATACTTCAATGTACATTAAAATACAGTTTGAAACAAAGAAGTACAATAATACTTTAAATATTGTTAAAAACCTATCATTAACCAGTTTGTATTGTGAAACTCTGCAAAAATAAACATGATCGTGTTTAAACTCATTAAGTTTTAACTTTCAGTCCAGAGGAGTAAGTGCACCTGATATTTAAATTATGGGGCCAGTCTCGGGAAAGCTAGCTGCTGATTTGAACACAAATCACCATAGCTCTGTATACTCTTACTTTTATCCTTTTAACACAACTCTCATGTATATCTTTTTAACTTTTTTTTTCTGTCTTCGACGCGCGAATGTTTGCGAGAGATAAATAGATAGAAAATCTATTTTCGAAAAATTGACGTTGTTTCTTGAAATTACATCATCATGTTGTGTGTAGGTCGTTTAGAAAAAAAACCCAACTGAATACGAAAGGCTTTCCACTTAATTATAGAATTTTCCCGGTGAAATACAAGTTGTATTTCACTGTTTGCAAACAGTGTGCTATCATTTTTATTTCCACTGTTTTTTCCCGTTGGTACCCAAACGTGCATAACGTTCGAAAAGAGAACGTTTACCAATCAGGCATGAGTTTGGGTATGACGTCATGACGTCACGTCATAATCATTTTAAGCGCCATTTCATGTAATTTTTTAGTCAAATTCACATGAAATGTGCACTTAAAGCATACAATAAAAAGAAAATTAGTTTTTACCAGTTAGAACTTTATTTTCCTTTTGAACTCCGGAATTATGTATTTTTCTCGTGAAAATACAAATTCCTGAACTCACTCAGTGAAATATATTTCTATCTTACACTGGTAAAAACACATTTTCTTTTTATTCTATACTTTAAGGAGTATGCTATTTCAAATTTAAGTAACAACATAAATGTAAAAAAAGTTTTTTGCTCATGGCGTACATGCAAACATAAAAAACAAGTAAACCATTATAACCAGAAATCTTATAAATTCCTGTGCTTTAGTGCTGTGTCGTCATTGCTGGGATGGTCACCCTCTCCCTGGTCACCCTCTACCCTGATACTGAGCCCACAGATTGCCGAGTTTGGACCACATGTTTCACTCCATTTGCTCCAGGTGCCCCATAGTATTCCGGGTGGTAGAACTAGTTCGGCTTCGTTATTGTTTCCGGCAATATCCCGGCAGTGGAACTTGACGAAGGTGGCGCATGTATCGTCCCAATCTTTCCCCTTTTCCTGAAATTGATATTATTTTACTTATGTTGCAGTTTGGATTTGGAGATTGAAGCATCAACCAGGGGTTGAACCACGGACTTAACTTGCTGAAGCTTAAACGAATGAGCTACTTAAGTCGACTGATACCAAACCTACATAACATACCACTGATACAAGGCATTTTCAATTTACTAGGCAAATGTCTTAACATGCTTAAGAGACATTATTTTTGTACTTCGCCCTGTCGACAACTTTTATATGGAAGTTTGGGGTTGGAAAGATTAGCTTCGATCAAAACAGACCTCTTCCAATTGAGCAACCGAACGAAATCTACCAACTAACTTAGCATGCTTAGTGTTCAAATAAACAACTAACAGTTAATAGAAGGTTATCGGTTTCACAATGTGTTTAACAATGCTGAAACTGAATTAGTCGCTAAGGCCAATTAGCCTTGGTACACATTTGTATTTATGAGGGATTTACAATCATATTTACATGCTTTAATCTTGTATTTATTAGTAAAGAGGTTATTTTATATCGACTGTCAATATAAAGGTTTGCTGAATTTCTTTGCATAGTTTAAACTTTCGAAATTGAAATTCTGACAAAATTATGTATCTTATTATTGTTTCATAATTTATTTGAAAGATTAAAGTTGCCTTACTCATACTTACTAGGCTATTTTCCAGAAAACATACACGTAATCATTTAACATTTTCCCGGTTTGCTCAGTTGGTTGCGTCGCAGGAATTGAAGGGCTAGGCGCTGTCGCCGTGACGATGCGGATTCGCTCCCAGCTAGAGACACTATCATTTCAAATTTAAACTAAATTATGACGAAGTTTTACAGTCAAGTAAAATATGATTATAATAACGCTTACCGTCTGGAACGTATTAACTTGAAGCTTGAAGTTGACCAGAAAAGTACCTTTGGTACAAGGCCGTTCCACTGTCCAGTTACCAGACGGTCCTTCCATGGAGGTAATTTGGCCTCTCGCCATTCCTCCGAGATCGGAGCTGATCAGACGAATCGCGTTTAAATAAATGTCATCCCCTGCTTTCATCTCCGGTGCCATCTGATAGAAAATAAAATTTAAGTTCGATAACCAGTTAACGGGAGATTATTTCCTTACCTTCCATATTTCGATAACACTACTTTATTTCATTTGGACTTTAATAACGCCAGACAAAACTATAAAATCGATGCGTAAACCGTGTGGCTATCGAACTTGGCTGTTTGACTTGAGAATATATTGCCATTGACTATTAATGTTTACACGACTGAACATTCCTTTATATGTTAGAAGGAACATTATACATGTTATATGCATGGGACTGTAATAAATATTTTGTTGATGATCAACTAGCAGACCAATTGCACGTGCTCTTTCTTCTATAGTAAGACTTCTAGTCAGTTTGTGTGGTCCGATATTTGCTATTATTCTAATATGAGAATTGTAAAATATTTTATACTAATAAACTGTATTGTATTGTATTTGCCACGACAGTATGTAAAATTAACGATGAAAACCGTCCTAGGTGACCAGAGATATGAATTAAATTAAACTAAAAACGAGCAGTTGTGTTTTGGTCAAATAAGTTTAGATGTTGGTTGCTTTTGTTGGTGTTTTTTTATACACTTTATATACAATAAAAAGGATGCTTTGATTCATGAATACAGAATGGAAACTGGTCGTATCATCACTAAACTGTTTTGAAATACCTTTAAGTTAATTAGTAAGACAAATTAATGTAATACTATAATTAATAAAAGCATACGTTTATTGACTGTTGACCCATATCATACTCAAACTGATTTTCTAGGTTGTTTACCAACCAATTTCGTTTTTGTGTTTAACTTCGCATACCATTACTCTTGATATAAATGTAAGTCTTTACCCCAGTTACACAATGAATTTGCTATTGTAATTGAATTTACGCAAAAACACTGCTTACAGAACTTTTTGTTAGGTATATTCCAAGATATGTACGTATTCATGGAAATAAAACCGAACCTGCAAAAATACTTGAAACTTTAAATGGGGAACGCCACGAGAAAAAGAGTATCAGTGCCCAGGTTATAAAACTGAGCATGGAAACCAGTCTCAAATCTCAAGAATCTGATTGGCTGAAATGGCGACCAGTCGCTATTTCAGCCAATCAGATACTTGAGTTTTGAGACTGGTTTCCAATCTCAGCTTTATAACCTTCAGCCCAGGTGATAAATTTTGGCATTTTAAACGTACCTTTATTGGGTATATTGGGAAGAAATAACATACATTACCGCTTTTATAAGTTATAAATAACATCGATACAGATTTTGGCCATGTAGATTATTTTTACCGCGAATTTTATAGTATGCAATGACTTCTGCTCTACATAATGACGTCATTTCAAGTTCTGAAAACATTTGTTTTGAGACCCTGTTCCCAAGAATATCCTAAAACAACTTAATTATCAAAATAATATAGTTTTACCATATGCTGTATTGAATAAAATTAGTCAACTCTGTCAATGAAAATAATTGCGTATTTTATATACCTTCATGATGTAGCCAGAAGCAAATGTCCCCGGGGGACAGAATTCAGGATCACCCCACTCTCCCTATATTCCGCCAATGTCAATACTTAACATCTTAGTTGGATTTCTCACTGAAAACAAACATGTGTCCTTTGGTGTAGGTCATGAACAAAATATGTTGTAGTTCGTAACAATAAACATGATCCAGACTTGCAGGTTTTCATTTGTATCTCTCGTGGTTAGATACACATATATTAAGTACATGGCTCAATTTCAATATACAATATTATTAAACATGGCATTCAGCAACATTCAGTCATACATGCAATGCATGTTAATTGGCAGTAATGGAAATGCATATTACCGCCACGCCGCCTGGTCACGGGTTGAGTGCAACTCAATATGCACACCAATAAAGAGTACAATTTTGATCCATCCCATTTCTATAAAATTGTCTTTCTTTATTAAATACTAAATAATACCTTTATAATATACAGTCCAACCTGTGCGGGGTGTTGCCGACAAATTGCGTCGGGAGGGTAATAATTCGAAAGCTCACACGTCGAAGTCTCCATATTCTCGTGAGCTGATGCGCAGCCTGCAGTCTTCTCGCATCTAAGCAAACAATTCATCAGTGGAAAAGATTCCAACGTTAACACGGCGTCCCAAAAGTCACGTTGATTTCATTCCAACGCTTATGTGTTTATAAGAATATCAGTTTCAAATAAGACACCACTGTGACAACCGATGGACGAAAACGAGATCCCTTTGGGTTACCACTTTGGAACGGTCAGAGGCAAAACAATTTATTGTCATAACCTGTTGAGACCACTTCAGTTAGTAAGATATATCTTTACTTTGTTGTGGATAGCAAGCATGGCGGGTTCCACGTTTTACTTGGGACCACTTTTGTTTTTTCCATATACCGGCATGTTAAATCTGAGGGGAAGTGACCTCATTTATAAATCATATCGCGGAGTTTGGATTGGAACCGAGATAGTAAGAAAGTAATATAAAGAATCCTCAAAACACCTGCGGTCAGACCCCTGAGACTAATAAGACTGCTGTGTGTGTGTTTTTTAATTAAATGCCAATTAGACATCATCACAGAAAATATTTCAATTAGAGGAAGATGAAGAGATTTTACTGAGTGATGCTTATCTAATACCTTTATCGTACACAATTCAGGTCCTAAGAAACTTTACTAAAATACCATAAGCACTTAGTCATATATTTTCATTACTTTTGCTTGGCGAAAACGATAATTATTTATGAGTATAAGGCTTGCAAAAAATCCAGTTATGCAGTCATGCTTTGAAGTTATGTCGACATGACCGTTTTATTTCGTTTTGAATTCCAGGATTTGATGCAAGAGTTCCAGAAAAGTGGTTTGTCTTGATGTAGAGTTATGATAATTTTAATGATAAGACTGGGCTTCGAGCAACTCTAATGATCCCCCTCTGGATCCTGCAGATACATATTAAGACAGACATTTTTTTTCTTTTTTTAATGCAAAATGTGCTTCGACGAAAGGTACCCCGTCAAATTCGTCTAATTTATAATAATAATGAAAGTCCCTACCGAATTAATGAAGTGACATTTGCATATCAGGAATGGTCACATTTAGTAGACACAGCCTTCCCACACAGCCAAAAAGTAGAGAGGAGAAGAGTGCATGAATATACAATGATCAGTTTCAAAATAGAAGCCACAAACAATTAACGAAAGTTAGAACTCGAGGATTTACCGCCTTGGAACGGCCAGTTGCAAATCAGTTTGCCACTGTGGGTTTAAACTGGGTTCTCTAGGGTACACCAACCTCACACTTTCCCCAACAGGTTCTTGCATGAATACTCACGTGCACGTTGTCTTGGTGAAATAACTTTAATCAATCAACCAACTCGACAATTTGCAAAAAACAATGCACGCAAAAATATAAACCATCAGTAGCTAAAATAATTGTAAGGTAAAGGGCCGATACTCAATGACCTTACCGTCATCAGAACTCCTGAAGTCAAAGAAGCAACAACAACCAATATTGTCTGCTCATCGTTATGACGTTGTATCACAGATTGACACAACTTCATTTGCTATTGTCGCAAGTACCTACCCATCTCGCTCGACATCGACATTAGCTTAATATGCATAAAACATTGTCGGGTGACAGAAAGGTTATTTCATAAAGGCAACTTGAACTTGGCACTTCATCTGAGAAAATGATGGTCCATGTTGCTGCACGCTAGAGTTTTGTCCATTTTTGAAATGATGAATTTATAAACTTAATCTCTCTTTTCATCTCCGCTTTATTGGCCGTGTCAGGAATTTGCTGCTCCGAATGTGACTATCCTTAATATGCCTCTTCTACATGTTACTTTTATGTATTTTTATGTCACGACCGGATTTGAAACGCTTTAAATCAACAAACACTAACATATTGTAAACATTTCTTGTCTTTGATATATTGTAAAACCCCGGAAGCCGACGACAACCGCCCCCCCCCCCCCCCTACACCTCGCCACTTAAAGCTACGATTTTCAAAATAAGTGTATCAACATGGTAATCTACAATGCATTTCACGCTTGGTGATACATTTTCATGTATGTTTATATTTATATGTTAGCCTGATGAGACAAGTGTGAGGTTGGTGCACCTTAACCCGGGTTTTGAGCCCCGGTGGCAATTATTTCGCTACTTACCGTTCTGAAGTTATCTCCCCGCTTCCATTGTCGTTGACGTTTTATGTTATCTTATTTTAGATTGTTCATTCTACAAACCTTCATCTTGTTTTTGGCCGTTTGGAAGCCTGTTTATTCAGGTAGTGTCTTTGTCGATATGTACTTTTCCCTTTTATATTATTTTTGTGATTTATTTAGCAATAAATAAAAGAAGGTCATTTTTTGTTTTTCATATTCAATTTGGCTTCATGTAAAAAGTGACTCTAAAATAGAAAATTTGAAATATATATGGAGTAACAACACCATTTTTTGTTTTCTTTTCAGAATAATAGACACGATTCAGTTGAAAAGTTTATGTGTGTCGATGAACAAGTTACACTAAAAGGCACTAAAATACTTTTCTCGTGTCTGACAAAAGTAATGCTGAAATAAAAATTGTCAATTTTTACAGATAAAACATGTTTTAAAAGTGCAAAATATTCTTTTTCTCTAGAAATGGTTGAGAAATATTTCATGTTTAAATGTTTTATAGGTTCCCCGGAGAAATTAAAATGCAAATCTTTTTGTATACACTATATAAATGTTCAAACTGAAGAGCTTAATAGCACTTATGGTTATACACTGACTTCTTCATCTGAGAGTGATATTGTTACTGCACACACTCTACAAATTACAAAATTTAGAATCAGTGTTGAGCCTAAACAAGACAAAGTACCTACTATGTATTGGTTGCCTAAAATGCACAAAACACCGTACAAAGCAAGATTTATCGCTAACTCTAGTTCTTGTACTACAACAAAGTTATCCGTGCTCTTAACATCTTGTCTTACAGCTATAAAAGAACATGTAATTAGGTATTGCGAAAAAGTTTTTGAAACTACTGGCAAAAATTTATTTTGGTCTATAAAAAATTCAAATGACGTTTTGAAGAAACTTAAATCAAATAATTTTCAGGCGTTCTGTTTGTCTACATATGATTTTTCTACCTTGTATACTTCTCTCCCTCATAATTTAATAAGAGACAAGCTAACCAGTCCCATTGAAAAAACTTTTGCTAGAGAAAATAAAACATTTATTGCTTGTAATGAACATAGGGCATTCTTTACAGATGGTTCTTATGATAATTATACTTCATGAACCTGTCAAGACCTTATCCAGGCGCTCACATTTTTATTGGATAATATTTATTTGAGATTTGGTACCTCTATTTATAACAAGTAATAGGCATTCCAATGGGTACTAATTGTGCACCACTTGTTGCTGATCTGTTTTTACACTGTTATGAAAGAGATTTCATGTTATATCTTTCTACCGAACATCAAGATGATATTATTACAGCTTTTTACAACACCTCGAGGTACCTTGATGATTTATTAAATATAGATAATAACCATTTTCCATCACTGGTTAATAAGATTTATCCTAAAGAACTACAGCTTAACAAAGCGAACACTTCAGAAAGCAAGCAAACTTCCTTGATTTAAATCTATCCATCGAAAATGGTTACGTCACTACTAAAATTTATGATAAAAGAGATGATTTTAATTTTAATATAGTAAATTTTCCGTTTCTAGACGGCGATGTTCCTCGTGCAACTTCTTACGGGGTTTATATCTCACAGCTTGTTCGCTTTTCAAGAGCTTGCAACGATGTGAATGATTTCAATGAACGTAATCTTTGCATTACAGAAAAACTTTTAAAACAAGGTTATCGGTATCACAAATTAAGGAAAACCTTTTGCAAGTTTTATCGCCGATATCCAGATCTAATTCATAAATACAGCTGCAGTTTAAAATCACTATTGCAACAAGGAATTTCACAGCCAGTTTTTTATGGAGATTTAGTTTATAAACTTAAGAAGATAAAAGGCGATGTAAATTTCTCCCGGTTATTCGTAAAAACCATCTGTAAATTTAAAAAGAAAGGTTACCAACATGATATTTTACAGCGCTCTGCAGGCCTGGTGATTAACCCATCTACAGTTGATCATTATGCTTACCTCTTTGGTAGCACGACGGTGGCAGGGGTGTAAGAGTTTATGAAAGTTTATGGGGAAATCTTTTCTTAAAAGAACCTAAAAGCTCGATTTGTTTCTTTTATCCCTGTCATCGTGTTCTTGCTGATTTTACTCCATGTGCTCTGGTCTCGGAAAGATCATTGAGTACCCGCCCTTTGGCTTTGCAATGCTATTAAATTCTTATGTTTATATGTTTGTATGCTTTTGCATGCAACATTGTTGAGCTGATGGGTGGGTTGGAGTTATTTCACCAAGACAATTTGTACTTGTTTTGTGATACGAGAACCTGTTGGGGCAAGTGTGAGGTTGGTGCACCCTAGAACCTGGTTTAAACCCCCAGTGGCAATTTGTTTTGCCACTGACCGTTCCAAGGCGGTATCCCCAAAGGTTCTCTTGTTTATTAATTGTTTGTGGCGTCCTATTTGAATTGACATACATATATAAAACATGCGCTCTCTCTCTCTTCCTCTCTTCTTTTTCGCTGCGTGGGGAGGCTGTGTTTTTTGAGTGTGGCGATTCCTGATATGCATATGTTGCTTTTTTTTTTTTAAAGTGATTTAGATTTTTGTCTTTTGAATCGTAAAAGCATAATTGATTTGAAGAGAAGATAACTTATTAAATAAATTACACAGGTTGGAACTTTGCAAAATATACTTATGAATAATTGAAAAGACGATCTTGTTTACGAAGGTACGTTTGGAAAATGCTTTTTAGTCATAAAAGTACATCTCCTTCACTAATTTTAAACACAATTATAATTTGTATCCTACGTCTTTCCGTAGCTCATCTGCTTCATCTACTGAAGAAGTCAATTTTACTGCTAAAACATGGACAGGCTTATGATATTGCCAAGCTTTTCTTCAAGCATAACGCTTTATTAACAATTTGCTTTAATTTGAAGCTGGTATATATGTAGCAAATTATATTCTTTATTTACTAAGTATCCAACTTAATATTTCCTTATATCGAATTTTATTTTATGTAATGTTGAGTATATTGCCTACATCACAACAAACTATTGAAACTTGAAAGCTACCAGCATGATAATCAACAATTTTCTGCATGCTTGGGTATAAATCCATCTATAAAATAGCAAAGGTCAAAATTGAAACTACATGAAGTATATCCTTGGGTTAATTGAACAATATCTATATCTGTATTGGCTTGGATATTGAAACCACCTATCTTTAAACTGGCCGAAAGATTTAAACAAAGGTAATTTGAGAAGTAATATTAACATAGAACATAAATTTTGTGCTCAACGACCTTCAAAGGACTTAATTGATAACAGTGCTGACAACCACCGAATACAACAAGTTTGAAGATATCGAAGGCTCTGTTTCATTGAAACTGTTCATTGACAGTAATGGAAATAATGCACAACTGTTTCATAACAAATTCTAAACAAACAAATACACGTTGTCAAAAATTCCTTACCTCCTGCTATAGTCTTGCAAACAAACCGGCGAGCGACGCTATCAACTATGACATTGTCTGTTATATGCAGGATTTATATTTTCAGATACCCTGTCAAAATTATATTCTGTTTATTCCAATGTTTTCTCGTTTTAGGGCAAACGCATTAATTTTTCGCCGCTGACATGGCATAGGACGAATATGAAAATACCGCATTGAAGGTTCCATGTTCACCCCCATATGTGATGGATCGAAATTGAACTGTTTATTTGTGTAAATATTGAATTGCACTCAACCCAGAGCTAGGCGGCATGAGCAGAAATTTGCACTTTTATTACTGCCCATGAACAGTATAAATCAAACCCAGCCTTAAATACTTTAATATTTGTCCAATGTCCCTTTTCATCTATTTCAATGTTGTTGTTTTTTTTTCATCTATTTGTACATTTCAAACATTATGTTTACTAACTGTGTTTATTTTAATTTAGTCATATGTATTCTTAAGCGTCTAGTTTTGACGTTGTCTGTCAAAATGTAACCTAATTTATTTAAAATATAGTTATCTGTCATAATGAAAAGTTATATTTTTATGAATTTTATTTCTGTCTTTGAAATCTTACTCAAATATGTGGTCTGGAATCGGAAATTTTATCGAGAATCTGCGCATTATGCTTGAGAGTGAAATAGGCTAATGGTGATATGTGTTCAAAGTAGCGGCCGTAGTAAGTCTCTCCGTATTATCTGTAAGTGCTGTTAACATCAAATAATCGGTAAATTAAATGTTGATCGCGTTAATCTGGATCGACCGCGCAACCTTTATATGGGGTTTATAGGTAATATAATTTGTTTTTGGCATCGACTGTTTTCAACGAGGAAACCTGTATTCATGCTTCGTTTTGGGATCCAGCAGGTCAATTGTGAGATTGGTGCAGCAAAAAAACACTACGAATCGAAAGTTTTACAGCTACAAAGAGCTTACCTCTTTGGTCGCACGACGTCTGTGTTTTAAGAGTTTATGAAAGTTTATGGGGAAATCTTTGAAAAGAACCTAGAAGCTCGAATATTTTCCTTTAGTCCCTGTCATCGTGTTCTTGCTGATTGAACTCCAGGTACTCTGGCCTCGTTGAGATCATTAAGTACTCGCCCCTTTGGCTTTGCGATGCTATTAGCTTCTTAATATTTTTTTAATATTTGTGTGCTTTTGCATGCAACATTGTTCAGTCGATTGGTGGTTGGAGTTATTTCACCAATACACAATAATTGTTGGTAAGAGAGCCTTTTGGGGGAAGTGTGAGGTTGGTGCATTCTAGAACCTGGCTTTAACCCCAAGTGGCAAATTGTTTACCACTGACCGTTCCAATGCGTTAACCCCAAGGGTTCTCTTTTTCATTAATTGTTTGATGTGTCTTATTTGTATTAGACTTATAATAAACATATGTTCTCTTTTCCTCTCCTTTGTCGCTGCTAGTGGATGCTGTGTTTTGTGAAAGTGGCGATTCCTGATATGCACATTTTACTTTTTTACATCATAAAAACACTATTCCACTGTAAAATGTTTCTTTCCTTTCAACATAACAAATTTGCCTACATTCGGAAATTTGAATGCTCCCTTTGAATACAACATTTTAACACAGGACCATACAAAATCATAAAGAACCGACAAATAATTTATATGCTAAAGGTGTACATACATTTATCATGTGTAATAGTTAAAGGTGTCTTATAGTTGGTAAAAGTGATCTAAAACATTTTGAACAATGTACATGAAAATACAATTTGACAAGAGCGGTACAAGAATACTTTAATTATTGTTTTAAACCTGCATTTCACCAGTTTATATTGTAAAACTCTGCGAAAAGACAGACGATCGTGTTAAAAGTTTTAACTTTTAGACTAGATGAGCAAGTGCACCTGACACTAGCACAGTTTGCATAACATATAAAAAATACAAGTGCACCTGACATTAACACAGTTTGCATCACATATCAAACAAAACGATAGCACATATGGGACGCGTCACGGGAAAATGTATTTTTGGAAAATCGACGTTTTTTTTTCTTGAAATTACACCATAAATTTGTATAGCCGACATCGTACAATGTATGTCGTGGAAAGAAAAACTGCATACACATTGTCAATCAAATAAATTACATGATTACTAGATAATAAAATAATGGTTGTAAGTCATTTAAATATGGTTTATTCATCAAATCCATTTTTTTCCGCGTCGCGTGCACAATATCAGGTGATGCAAGACCAGAAAAAAATTCTCAAGATAGTCAACAAGAAGAGCATACATACATATGAGATTACGAATTAATAACAGTTTATTAAACGAAACGTATGCATTTTTTTTTCAGAAAAAATAGCTTTTATTTATTCCTTGTGTTGTTAAAATTGGTACCACAATCTTTAGTTAGTTATGAAAAAACAAATATAAAAAGTATGTTCTTTCCAATTATTATGAATTGATGACTTGGACATACTTATATAAAACATGCTCTCTCTCTTCCTCTCTTCTTTTTCGCTGCGTGGGGAGGCTGTGTTTTGTGAGTGTGGCGATTCCTGATAAGCATATATTACTTTTTTGTTAGGATTACAAACCCGAATATGATACACAATATATTTTGAAGATCTTATAAACAAAAAAGGACTTAATTTTGTGTTGTTGTTTCAGAGAGAGTGCAAAAGAAGACCTTAAGTGTGGACAATGGTGGAATATGGGGAGAGTGGGGTCATTCTGAATTCTGTCCCCCGGGAACATTTGCAGCTGGCTTCAACATGAAGGTAGATAAAAGAAAACATACATTGCCTTTGACAGCGTATCTAGTTTAATTTAATACACTTTATGGTATGAAATTTAAAAAAAAAATAATAAAATGCGTATTGTCATAGCAACACGTGTCTCCGAACAGATGACGTCGGTCCTTGAAATGATGTCATTAAGGAGAGCAGAACTCATTGCAAAAGACCGTAACATTCGCGGTAAAATTAATTAACATGGCCAATATCTGTATCGACTTACTTTATAACTTATTAAAACAGTTTCTAACAGACTGAGTTATTATTACCCAATAAAGCTATGAATAAAATTGCGGAAATGTTCACCGGCGACAGGGTGTTCCCGAAACGAGCCCTAATCAAAGTAGTGCTTATAAAGGAAAGTAATCATGAATTATGAGTAAGACCAACTGTTCTTGATTGATAGGTTATAGGATATCTTGATATTTTTATAGGACATACGTACATAAATTACATTTTACAAATCAGATTAAATAATCTAACACTTACAATTTCCATTTTATTTCCATAATTAAATATGTGTACTTACTTAGTATGCAATATACATTGTATATCTTGTTATAGATTTAATCTTTAAATATAACACACACTTTATATTCGTGAAAATCCTTACAAAAATTTAAAGTAACTAATTTTGCATCAGTAATACTGATTTAATTTCGTTAAACCGGTCGAAAACGTGGTCAATAAAGTTATTCACTTATTTTCTTTCTTTATTCATTCAATTAGGTCAACAGCCTACAAAGCATAAACGCATGCGAGTATTATAAACTTGACCTAACGTTTAATTTTATAAAGTATGAATAAAGTTAAGTAGCGTCATCGAAATATTGGTTAATTAGGAAATAGTCTTCCATTATCTGGTTATCGTTTCTTTAATATTTTTTTCAGATCTCACTGATTATCGCTATTCAATTGTATTTTCCTTCATATAACACCCAATATCTGGTTAAGGATCTTCTGTTTATTTTTCCATCAGATAATACCCATTATTTGGTAATCAATCTTCAATTATTTTCCTTCAGATAACATCCATTATCTGGTTATCAATTTGTTGTTTAATTTTCCTTCAGATAACATCCATTTTCTGGTTATCGATCTTTTGTTTAATTTTCCTGGTTATCAATTTGTTGTTTAATTTTCCTTCAGATGACATCCATTATCTGGTTATCGATCTTTTGTTTAATTTTCCTTCAGATAACGTCTATTATCTGGTTATTGATCTTTTGTTTATTTATCCTTCAGAAAACATCTCTACCTGGTTATCGATCTATTGTTTAATTTTCGTTCAGATAACTTCCTCTACCTGGTTATCGATCTATTGTTTAATTTTCGTCCAATACGTGTAACATCCTATACCTGTTATAGTCAAGAAAGGGTACATGGGTAGCAAAGTAACTTCTCAGACGTCAAACATGTGTTACTTTACTAACGAAATGCGTTGGAGAATTGTCCTGTATATTCGAGTATATACCAGGAGAAAAAAAAATGATATTGAATGTTTAAGGCAACATTAATTTTCACGTTTAATACGTTTGAAATGGAAAAAAGGGAACTTTCAAAGTAATCAGCAACATAATGTTTTAGGTTCAAGTAAGGGTCTACCGGGCTACGCCGCCGCTTACGACGATGGTCCCCGTTCCATATATGCCTACTTACCTTCGCAGGCGACACAAACACATATTTTATTTGGAAGAAGATCTCGTCGTTTATTAAAGGTGTTTATAAATTAAAGTAAACAAGTTCAAGACAAATTGCATCCGTAAAACGAATTATACATATGGCTGAAAGTAAAACGAGTTATACATATGACTGAAAGTAAAACGAGTTATACATATGGCTGAAAGTAAACTCATAATATCCATCAGCCTCATCTCAGAAAAAATAATTTAACACAACTGAACTATTTAGAATAAAACTATTTCAAAACTAGTATTTTATAATAACCCCAATAATACCTTTGTAATAGATAGTCCAACCTGCCCGACGAGTTGGCCGCACTCTTCCATGTGGAGGGTCATGCGTCGAAAGCTCACATGAAGCAGAGCCCGTATTTACGAAAACTGAGAAACACCCAACGATCTCCTCGCATCTCAGCAAACACGTCATCAATGGAACAGATTCCATCGTTAACATCGGTGTCCCAAACGTTATGTCTTGTAAATACCAAAGCTGCCATTTCGTGGACTTATAACAGCCAGTCTTTTGAAGCAACAGGCTGTGGATAAAAAATAAAAACGCATTTTTGAAAGTCGTCATTTTTTCATTGTGTTCTCTTCAAAGTCCAGAAATACACTGATCTTCGATACATTTTTTTCGATCTGTTATCAGTATCTCATTCATATTTATGATGTAATAACAAATGGAAGAGAAAACTAAAGTCTGTCTACCCAACCGTGAAACAAGTTTTTTGAATTTATTATGAATCGTTTGGATAAAATAATAATATCAATCGACGCAGAAAAAATGGGGTTATTTTGTTTATATTTGAACAAGTATAAATCGTTATTTGCAAAAGATTCATTTCCCCATATACGCAAATGTTATTTGTTTACGTACACTGATTGCCGCATTAGCTCACGTGCGTTAGCTCACGTGCGATCATTTTCATGACGTCATAAGAGGAATTTTTAACGTTTTTGTTAACTTTAGTTAGCTTGAGTTGCGTTTAACCCGAGGCTAGAGGTCGTTGGCAGTAATATGCTTTTCCATTACTGCCCATGAACAGGCTCAATCAAACCGCTTCTGCAATTTTTTATATTGGTCGTGTTCGGTTGCTATAAAAGTTCACTTTACATCTATTACTATTTCTTGGCAATGGGCAAAGATTCAATGTTGGCTATTATTATAAAATGTGGGTACACTAACAATCTTTGACTTTTTAAATACTTGTGAATTGTTTGTCCCATAATTATAATTAAATTTGACTAAATTTTAAGACAGGAATTTTGCTATAGTAGACAACGCCGAATAAACTTCATAGATTTATACATGTATGCAATAGCACCTCCATTTTCATTTCAAATATCTTCTTATCAAAATTACGCGGAATAATAACTGGGAAAAATCCCTTCAGCTACTTGCTTTTATTTCCTTGGTAACCCCCGTGACGTTTGCGGGAAAACCTCCGACAAAGAGAATTTTTTAACGTCAACCAAAATAAACAATGTTAATTTCCCATAGGGTGGACACAAACCCAAGTGTCTTAGAAAAAAAAATTGTCACAAGACTTAGGAAAGACTACCCCCGTGATTTTTGTCTGCGTCGATTGGTTATATTCTTTTTTTTAATCTTTTAACAATTAATAATAAATTCAGAAAACTTGCAACATCGATTTTTGAAAAAAAGTGAAAAATGTATATCAGGAAATGGCACATTCAGAAGACAAAGCCTCTTCACACATCCAAAAATAAGAGAAAGAGAGAGCATAATAAAATGATCGGCTTCAGAACAGACAGGGGTTACCGCCTTGGAACGATCAGCGGTAAATAAAATTTCCAACGGAGGTTTAAACCAGGTTTTAGGGTGCACCAACCTCGCACTTAACCCCACAGGTTCTCATTTCAACAGACAAGTACAAGTTGTCCTTATGAGCTGATAGGTGGGTTGGAGTTATTTCACCAAGACAACTTGTATTTGTTTGTTCATATGAGAATCTGATGGGGCAAGTGT
Organism: Corbicula japonica; assembly: GCA_038501625.1. Classification (NCBI taxonomy): domain Eukaryota; kingdom Metazoa; phylum Mollusca; class Bivalvia; order Venerida; family Cyrenidae; genus Corbicula; species Corbicula japonica. The sequence goes on along the minus strand of JAZAYU010000338.1, from coordinate 108,486 downwards.
AAGTTGGTGCGCCCGATAACCTGGTTAAAACCAGTGTGGCAAATTGAACGCTCCAATGCGGTAACCCCAAAGGTTTTCTTTATATAAATTCCTAATTGTGTTGGTGCCCTATTCGAAATTGAAATTATAATAAACCCATTCTCTCTTTTCTTCTCTACTTTAAAACTTCGTGTGGAGGCTGTGTTTTCTGGTAGAATATTTAACTTTTTTTATTGAACGAACTCAATTCATTATGGCAGACAGGAACTTGTGATACGTGGATTGTTACTTGCTGACTTTTGTTTCAATAAAAATTCCAAGTTTAACACCTTGTTATTTGGAGTCAACAAACGTGAGATCTAATTCGTGATAGAATACATATCGATAGATTGACTACCAAATAAAGTTTATGATTTGAAACATATTTAAGCAAATTTTAAATGAAATATATATATATTCAGAAACCAATTCAATATTATTTTTAGCGTTCAATGTTATGTACAGGCCATTCAATGATCAAAGTAAATGTTAAATAAAGGTTTAAAAAATCTTAACGCTTAGTTGTTTATTTAAGATGTTTTAGAATGTTTTATATAACCACTGATTTATCAGTTTATCACACAACGTAACGATTTTATAAAAATAACGCGGTGTACTTCATACATTACCTTCAGATTTATTTTACAGCGCAAATCTTACCGCAAATATATCTTGAGACCACTACATTTGGTGAGATATATCTTTACGTTGGTGAGGACAGCAAGCACGACGGGTGATTTTTTAAAGATTTGAAATCAACAAATCTTGAAACCTCTTTTTAACTTAGTTTTTGCTATATTCTTGGATCTCAGGTGAACTAAACTCATTTATAAAACATAACCAGAGATTCGATTGGAACTACAACTGTAAAATAGTCATCAGGTAACATAAAGAAACCTCAAATCAACTGTGGTCGGGCTCCTGGTCGGGCTCCTGAGAATATTAACACCTAATTTAATGCCAATTAAACAGCGTCACAGAAAAACATTGCAATTAGAAAGAGATGAAGAGTTTTTTGTTTGTTTTTTTTACAGACGGATGCTTATCTAATCATTATCTCCATCGTTCGAAATTCCGGTCTTAAAAATTCTGCTACATTACCATAAGCACTTAGTATTTTTTATTTCCTTTGTTTTGCAAAACGACGATTATTTATGAGTGCTAGGCTTGAATAAGTTCCGGTCTTGCAGTCTGCTTTGAAATTAGGTTGACATATTTTCCATTTAGATATTATTATGATTATAGTCATTTTGAAGTGTTTTCTGTTATTCGGTTATACGTCGGAAGATACCGCGTAAAATATATCGAATGGTGATGTAGCTAAACGGAAATTATACTCGAACCTATGATTCCATAGACAACACACCAATATTACAAACAATCGTTTCCTCATACCCAATTTTCAACTTTTACTCAATTCATTTATACTAAATTTAAGTAAAGTTTGTTAGTTACAACAATACTTAATTAAACATGAACTTAGAATCCTTCTATTATAATTTCATTGTTCGGCTTGGAGAACTTAAACAACATATTCAGTGTCCTAAAATGAGATCTGGCGAAAGAGTAATGTTTAATAAACGCTTCATGAAGTTTCCGAAATTTACATATGGGGCGCGTCACTGGTAAAGGTACCTTCGGACAGTTGACGTCAATCCTTGAAATGACGTCATACGTTTGAGCAGACTTATTTATTATGTATTTCGCGGTACAAAATAGCATTTTATTGTCAACATGTATAAAAAATCACAAATTATTTATAAGAAATTGATTTATAGCTCTTAGTTCTTTCTAAATTTTGCAAAAACTAAAATATAACTAATAATGACCGAATGTACATTTTCCGGTGACGTAGACCATATTGCTCACACAATACTGACAAGCGTCGTTTGCTCCCATTAAAAACCAAGACCATTCTGAATGTTCCCTTTTATTATAAATATTTCATAAAATATCGATGGGAATGTCAGCAGGAATCGTAAACTGACTGTATGAAATCTTTTAGATTTAATTAAATTTTATACGTTGTAGGTAATTTTATATGGTGTCACTTATACGCACGGAAAAGGTTTACGACCAGCTGGCTGCAACATATCCAACATTCTACAACCAACTGGTACATTTGTAACATATTTATATGGATTTCGTAAGAAACGCATGTGTTGTTAAATGTAAAAATAAAAAGGAAAGGAGCGGCTCGGGTAATATGACATCCAGACCGGCAATATATCCTCACATTCCCTGTCAAGAAACCAAATAACTATATAATATGTTACCGCATGTCGGCGACATTAGACGCTCACACAACTTTATTCACTAAGGCTGCAATACCAACTTCCGATGAACGTAAATAAATAATTACTAAACGCACTGTCATATTGAAAAGGAAACACCACGCAACAAAAAGTAGTACACTACAGTGATTGTAGTCTCCTTCCACTGAAAACAAAACAATCGCTACAATGTTTTTAGCTTCTCATGTGTTATTTGTTTGTGTTCTTTTGTATGCAACAATGTCGAGTGGATGGTGGGTTGGAGTTTTTTCACATAGACAACTTGTGCATGGTTTTTTTAAATATGAAAAACTATTGAGGCAAGTGTGAGGTTGGTGCATCCTAGAACCCCCAGTAGCAAATTGTTTCTCCACTGGCCATGCAGAGGCGACAACCCAAATGGTTTCGTGGTGTCTTTTTTGAAATTGATTCCATAATTAACTAATGCTCCTTTCCTCTCCACCTTTTGGCTGCGTGGCAGGCCGTTTTTCCGTTTATGAACATTTTATGTTTTTACATTTGAAATGTCTTTAATCTGGTCAAACGCGCCTTTTGTGTGGGTTGTTATGAAAAGATCGACAGGTAAAACAGGCGTACAACTTGACTACTATAAAAACATATCTGAAAAAAATAATATAGGTGTTGATTTTTTAAGATAATAGCATAGCTTCTTTCGGCAGTCACAGTGACGTTATGCTTTATTCAAATCAAATACAAAACAAAGCTCGATTATTGATTTCCAGGTAATAGTGTACGGTTTGTAATAAAAAGGGAATCATTCGTACAATGTACTCATAAAGAATTCAAGTGAAAATCCTTAGTTCTAAAATATCATGTCTGCAATATTTTTGATGACATGGCGAATTTGTTTTAAGGAAAAAACAACTGTGTGATAAAAATTATATCAGGAAACTCCCTCCACAATTCTGCCTCATTTAACTAAAACTTTTACGTAATGACCTTTTCTTTTTGTGCCAGTAGTTTTGTGTCCGTGTTCTATAGTCTGAGGAAGCCTTGAATGCATACCGAGGAAATAAGAAATGCATATGTATTCTAACGACCAGGTATATCACCGTGAGTAAATTGGTTATGCCATAGGCCTATGTCTTAGGTAATTCCTATTTATAGAACGGAAATTTCCACACTTACGAAACCGAAAGTAAAAAATATCTGTAGCTGCCCATAGAGAAACTTGGTATACTAATTAGCATAAAATATAAATGTTTTAGGATTAAATAGCCAGTAAGTCAGCCAAAGAAAGGAATACGAAATTATACGTATACGATATATGAAGACACCTAAACGAAAAGATTCAATGAATGGAAATATACTACGTTATATTTGTAGAAGTAATTCCGCGAATCGAAAGCAAAAAAAAAATAAAGTGATCTTGTTGCTGGTTGTGTAAAATCATGGAATTTACATGTAAGTTAACTTCGTGTTAAGTTTATGGAGCACGTTATAACTATGAATTTAGGTTTAAAAAAAAAATAAAAATAAATGAAATAGTAATTCGTTGCTTATTTAGACAGGGATTGTTGTTTCTTCCTGGCATGTAAAGAAGGAGGAAACACAATCTTTAAAGCCCACTGATGCAAAGAAATAAGCTATAATTACTTAAATACCCCTTTAGGCAATTACCTCCCCTTTAATTGAATGAAAACAAAATCCAACGCTTTATTTTCAAAACTAAAACTTTTACGTAATGACCTTTTCTTTTTGTGCCAGTAGTTTTGTGTCCGTGTTCTATAGTCTGAGGAAGCCTTGAATGCATACCGAGGAAATAAGAAATGCATATGTATTCTAACGACCAGGTATATCACCGTGAGTAAATTGGTTATGCCATAGGCCTATGTCTTAGGTAATTCCTATTTATAGAACGGAAATTTCCACACTTACGAAACCGAAAGTAAAAAATATCTGTAGCTGCCCATAGAGAAACTTGGTATACTAATTAGTATAAAATATAAATGTTTTAGGATTAAATAGCCAGTAAGTCAGCCAAAGAAAGGAATACGAAATTATACGTATACGATATATGAAGACACCTAAACGAAAAGATTCAATGAATGGAAATATACTACGTTATATTTGTAGAAGTAATTCCGCGAATCGAAAGCAAAAAAAAAATAAAGTGATCTTGTTGCTGGTTGTGTAAAATCATGGAATTTACATGTAAGTTAACTTCGTGTTAAGTTTATGGAGCACGTCATAACTATGAATTTAGGTTTAAAAAAAAAATAAAAATAAATGAAATAGTAATTCGTTGCTTATTTAGACAGGGATTGTTGTTTCTTCCTGGCATGTAAAGGAGGAAACACAATCTTTAAAGCCCACTGATGCAAAGAAATAAGCTATAATTACTTAAATACCCCTTTAGGCAATTACCTCCCCTTTAATTGAATGAAAACAAAATCCAACGCTTTATTTTCAAAACCCACTTATTTTTTTTCCATGTTTCTTTTTTAAAACTGATAGATACTGAACCGACAACTTCAAAGATTAACATATTGGTGATAAAATTCCTCCAGATATTTTCATGCATTGGCATCATTTATGTAAAAGGGGTTTTCCATGTTATTCTTGTCATGTTTTCATTTTGGCTCACTATATTTTATGTTTTAGTCTCAATTTAAAAGCCAAGATATTATGCATTTTGCGGGAATAATAACATGAGTATATTCATCTGTGTTACATGATTGTACAAAATCAACTATTGATTACGAGAAATAATTATAGATAATTGCAAATTGTTAAAAAATAGTTAGAACTAAAATGTCACAAAATATCATCGGTTGGTTGCCGCAAATTGTTGTTGTCTTATTAAGTAAACCCAACTGAGATTCCTGAAATTAGGCCTATAGGAAATATTTGCTTGTTTTAATACGAATAGTTGATTGATGCGTCATAAAGGTATAAATACACTCTTATGATTACATTAATTGTTGAGCCATAAGACAGAACAGAGGTACACATCTCGGTGTTCTAAGTATATACGATAGCTGAAAGACCTTGAGCTTTTCCAGCGGGAAACCATTTGCTATTCGCTTTTTTAAACAAATAACTACATGTCACTATCAGAAAATCCCGAACTGAAGCACGGGAAGAGGAAGTAAATTGAAACGATTATTTGTGCAGAAATACATTAACTGTTTATACAAGGTTTTATTATGTTACATTTTGTGAAAATTCCATATCGTTCCATAATACATGTAGGACTAGAGATTTAGGTAAAATATTCAAATAATGATACAGATTTAAGGTAATTCATACCCCCAAATAGTACAGTTGCACTCATGGTGAGCTGTAAAATTTAAATTATCATTTTTTTCAACACTTTCCAAACAAAGTGTTATTTTATTGTTACAAACAGATGAATATTGATAATAACAGGAGACAATTGTTGAAAAAAATGAATTTTGTTAGAAAAGTAATAAAATGTGGTACCTGCTATGTTGTCTAATCCGGGTGTCAAAATAAAGCACTTTCCGCTCAAATATATAAAAATAATTAATTGCAATATCCAGTTAAATGTTCCATCTAGGGTCAACCAGTGTTACTTTTTCAAAATAACTTGAAAATATTGCTCTTATAAATCAAAATCCAAACTCATCATCCTTCGTCCTATGAGGTCACTCACCCATGCAAACAGCATGCAAATCATGCCCACTTGTGTTTACCTGTAGGACAGTTTAATCTCTACATGTATAACAATGTAAATCTTGTGTGATGGTATTTGTGCAGTGTTTTGAAATTCATAATAGTCAATGTTTAAAAAGTTATTTTGAAAAAGGAACACTGATTGGCCCTAGAGGGAACATTGAACTGGATATTGTAATTAATTGTTTTGGATTTATTTGAGGGGAAAATACTTTATTTTGACACCCGGATTAGACAACATAGCAGGTACCACATTTTATTACTTTTCTAACAAAATTCTTTTTTTTTTCAACAATTGTCTCCTGTTATTATCAATATTCATCTGTTTGTAACAATATAATAATGGTTTGTCCGGAAATTGTTGAAAAAATGAAATTTTAATTTCACAGCTCATCATTAGTACAGCTGTACTCTTTCTGGCGGTATGAATAACCTTAAATATATTATCAGGTATTAAACTGTAATATAATGTTATTAATCTAGTGAATTCATATTGGCTTTGTTATTGGGCCAAGGGTAGTCATATTGGCCCGAGGCCGTAGGCCGAGTGCTAATATGACTGCCCGAGGCCCAATAACAATGCCAATATGAATTCACTTGATTAATGACAATTTTATTAATTAACAAAATATCCATACTTCTAGATTTTAAAATTACTAATTTACCGGTCTGAAGAGATGAAGTGTCAGCTCTGATTTAAATGTTCAATCTTCAATCTACGCTAGTGACCTGGCTGGTATAAGCTACCAAGGAGATGCAGATATGAAGGTTGTTTTGTTTTGAATACAAAAACAGCCTGAACATTACTACACACTGTGGCAGCCAAGTCTCTTGTTTATCCAGTCTGAATTTAGTTTTTTTCCTGATATATCCAAAATAAGTTTACTTTCTGACTCATTCCATCCACGATTTCCACATGTAAAACTGAATTTAACATGTCTGTAAGCTATCCAAACTAAGTTTTGATCCTTTTTGCAATGCTACGCTCAATAAACTTGCTCAAATGTTGAATAATCCACTAAAATTCACTGTCTCTTTTAGTTTCAAGAATTCTTGCTGCAGACATCCGCGTTGTTGTTGTACTAACGAGTTAGATAAGCTCAAAGATTTTCATTATACAGAAAGAAATCACCCAAAGTGGCAACATAGACTTATCCCCTGCCACTTTGCTTAAATGCACCTCGTGTCCAAAGTCACACCATCTATTATCATTTTTATCCATAAATATTCGACTTAGAAATTCCAAAATGGCGGCATTTTTTGTTTTTAAAAGGAAGTGATTCAATCCATATTGGACCAGTTCATTATCCAATCAGAATCATGCGATCTCATATTGGCTCAGTAAAACCCGTATTGGCCCAGGTTATCTCGTATTGGCTTAGTTGAGATTTCATATGAGTTTAGTGCAACCCATATAAGGGGGGCTGAATTGTACATATTATGTCAATATTGTTTTAGTTAATTAATAATAAAATAAACAAGTGCACGTTTTCTCTACTTCAGTGATTAGTACTTGTATTGGGAAAACATGAATTTATTGATCAGTGAAACATAACTACCATAACTTTATATTTATACATTTAGGACACTGCTTGAAGTTTATAACAGGTAAGGGTTTGTCTTTATCATTGAGCTTACAATTTATGTTTTTTAATATAACAATTATTGAAATATGTTCTTATGATCGTACTGTAATGTTCCGTTCACCATTGTGCAAGATTCATATTGTGTAATATTGACAGTAGAAGAGGATTTTTATAAAGTGCCATACTTGTTGAACCGTAAAGGTTAAAAACTATAAGAGCGTCGTTCATAACACAGTCATTCCTAAATGTGTTTAACAATTGCTCTAGTAGTCACTGGTATCGATGAGTTGATAAAGTTCGTTAATATCTATTGTTTTGAAACAATATGGACAAAACCAGTTGTACGAGATCCAAACCCGTTGTTTATCTTACAAGCGTCCAAACGAACCAGTGGGTCACGTACTACATTATACCATAAACCATTTTCGTAAAAAAATCACATAAAATGTCGTGCATTATTAAAAAAAATCATAACAGATTTCCAGACTGAGTGAAATCGAAACCGAAAGTTAAAAAACTACTACTATTAAATACTAGACTGAGTATGTCATTTCAGTTATCTTGAAAATTATGAATTATTTAACTATCTCTAGTACGATGTTTATGAATATTACATGATACATGTTTTGTAGACTGAAGTGATTGGTGAAAATGATAATTACTGCAAGAACGCAAAGTTAAACTTCGGAGCCTCCCCTTTCAAATTTGATGGACTCGCGATGATTCTAAATTTAGAGTTAAATCATGTATTAATATATACAAAGTAAACGCTACTCTTCGTTTTAACAATAATCAGCAAAGTGAGTTCCCGCTTGTAAAATTTTGACCAAAATTTCTTTAGATTTTCCAGCTGGAATCCCCCTGTTATTGAGACATATTAATTACACCTCGTATACATCATACATGTACATATGCAATACCCCTGTTTTGTATCATTATCGTTCCTTCATCCTTATAATTTCATTTTCATTTGGTTAACCTTTCTTGGTGGTAATATTCCAACCACAAACCATCAAGAATGACAATATTTTTGAAAAAAAAGGTGAAATATGGATATAAGGAATCGCCACATCCAGAAAAACTGCCTCCCCACACAGTCAAGAAGAAGAGAGGGAGAGAGCATGGTTAATAATATGATCAGTTTCAAAATAGACACCTCTAGCAATTAACAAAAAATGAGAACCCGAGAGCTTACCGCCTTGGAACGGTCAGTGGCAAATCAAATTGCCACTGGGGGTTTAAACCAGGTTCTAGGGCGCACCAACCCTAGTGGCAGAAAATGGGCATATTAAAACAACCTTTTAAAGGATATGGATGGTAAGTAATGCGCCAGTCTCTTGCATGTTTTCTAAGCGCTGTCTCCAAATTTGGATGGCCTTGTGGTTATCTATTTATTTATGTTTAAATGTTTTTCATCATTTCAGAGACTGAGATTGATCATGCATTGTAAGTGAAATGGGAAGACTTGATTCTTAAATTAGATAACTTTCGACACATTAACATACGTTCACAACATGTCTTCAGAAAGAACACGCTACAACGTTGACTATAAGGGTGAGTATATTTGGGGCACGTCACGGGAAAAGGTACCTTCGGTTATTTTTAGTGATGTTTAAGTTTTAACGAAATTTAGAAAAAAACGTTTAACTATAAATCAATTTCTTATAACTAAAAGGTGATTTTGTTACACAATTTGACGATAAAATGGTATTTTTACCGCTAAATGCATTGATAAATAATGTCTTTTGCTCAAATTTATGACGTCATTTCAAAGATTGACGTCAACTGTCCGAAGGTACCTTTTCCCGTGACGCGCCTCATTTTATAACAATATAGCCAGTCTTTGACAGAACGACCATTGATTATTGTAAGAAAGTAAACAAAAATTAAATTGGAAACCCCTTCATGAAATACATTTGATGCATTGATAATCGTTAGCTTAACATTTTGTTACCATTTCGAATTATTTGTTGTAGTGTCCTACATTTGTATTTGAAATTGTTCATCTTATAAACCCATGATATTTTCCCTCTCTGTATTTTCTAAATGGCTGCATGTAAAGGCTATGTGGTCTGGGTGTGGCGATTCCTACTACTCATATTTCACTTTAAACTTGAAAATTTTCTATCTAGATTGCTTACTGAAATGTCCTAAGGGCTTACTACACTCCTCCCCAGTACATTCATCGATAATTATCAAAATCTCAGTAACGGTAAAATGTCGTTCAATGATACTTTGCACAAATGTTAATAATGTATCAGTCTTTATTTTGCATACAGAAGACAAGTTAGAAAAGCAAAAAAAGGAGTTAGACCTAAAAATTCCTTAAAAGTCTATTTACATAAATTCGCAAAAACCAAGCAGTACAAAACATCATAATTTTAAATTTCCACGTAAGTGTAATGATACAGACAAGAAAATGTTGTGTACTTTGTATTGAACTTTCAACTACTAAACGAGAACTCAATGATTGTCATCCGTTTATGCGACCAGAAAGCGACCAGGAAATTGAAGGTCAAACACACTTTTACTAATATCTCATAAAGTTTACATATGTCATGAGCACACAAGAAATCGTTGTCAATATCACATTACTCATAAGGCCATTTAAAATGATGTTTTGTGTTTTGTGTTGTTTAGTATTTTTGTGAATTTATGTTAATAGAAGTTTAAGGAATTTTTAAATCTCGCTATTTTTCTTTACTGTTCTGACGTGTCTTACCTTTATAAAGTTACATCAGTAATACTAATTTGTGCAATATTCCATTGAACGGCATTTTGCCGTTACTGAAATTTTGATAAATTTCTTTTTATCGATGAACGTGCTGGGGAGGAGTGTAGTAAGCCCTGAATTTTGGAAGATTCTTAAGTTTTGCTACAACGTTTGTATCAAGTATCAAGTGATTGTCTGGATAACAATAATCTGCTATTATATTTCGTCTGAATTATCAACATAATCTTGGCATAGTTGCGTCTGTTAAACAAAAAAGTAATATATGCATATCAGAAATCGCCACACTCACAAAATACAGCCTCCCCACGCAGCGAAAAAGAGGAGATGAAGAGAGAAAAAAATCGTCGCGTGACCCTGTGAACCTACAACATTTAAACCTTTTTTTTTCGATTATTTTAATATATTCCTTATAGCAACAATAAACGTTATGACCTTGCTAATCTAGAATTTTCCGGGATGCATAGATAGAGGTTTTGTTTTGTCATTATTAGGCGAAGGACACGATGCACAAAAGGAGGAAGTCATAAACACTCTTAAGGAAGTAATGGGTGTCTCTCAGGAAGATATTGACTTTCTATACGCCACTTTCGGTATGACGTTTACAGAAATAAATATTTACTGTTACTGTTTGTCTGGTTATTGAAGGCCGTTGAATACAATACTTATATTTATGTCATTATTGAGTTGCGCTCAACCCGGGGCTAGGCGACACGAAACGAAATATGCATTTCCATTACTTCGCATGAACAGGATCCATGAAACCGAGTCTTTAATCTACATGTTTATCTATTAACTGAGATTCTCAATACTAAACATAAATCTGAAACCATACCTCTGTGTAAATACAATTGTGCCCATGCATGTCTATGAACATGAAGTTCTATAAACTTGTACAATGCAGTAAAATGTGTCATTTAAATGTTTTGTTTTAATCAAAAACAGTTCAGTTTGTAATACGCAGTTGTAATGATGGACAGACGGTAAATATTTAAATCTGAAATTATTATTCTTTGGAAAGCATTTCTCTTAATTATGTTTGAAACGTATTGAGTTTTGATTGCTGAGGTAAACAGAACATTATAATACCAATTCATAAACTTTTAACATAATTATTTACCAGGAGAGAAATGCCTTGTGTCTGTTGAGAAGTTTTTCGAATACAAAGAAATTCATGAGAAAAAGATGAATCGTAAGAAGCCACGGAGAGAAGGCGCTCACTCGCCGCCGTATGCGGAAGAACACGTAGAAGCTTCTGGATATCAGTCTGCCTCCGGGAATGGCTGTAGGGGAGGTAAACAGAAAATAATTACAAAAAATCTTGTTAATTACAACGGGCTGGGTGGGTGTTGTGTGTTGGGGGCGTGTTAAAAAATTTCTTTGATTAATTGCGTTGTCAGTATTCTGTTTTAGCTTAATTAGTGTAATAAATACAGTTTTGCACATGTTTTATCATGATAACAGCTAAACAACTGGACTTAGTGCCCAAGAATCAATACCTTACAATTTATACTTACAGTACTTTATTCCAGACGAAGGCAGACACTCTGTATACAATCAATGCTTTCGCCTTTACATTCAATCTCTTTTGATAGAATGTGCAACTGAAATTATCACACAAGTATAAATGTGTATCAAATTCGATATTTACTTGGTCATGCCTATTACTCTATGTTAAACGTTGTATGGGTGTACATATGTAGAATTAAAAGCTCCAGATGGGGAGATAAAATGTTCTTGAAACACAGTAAATAATATGTATTTAGCATCTTTTGTTATTGTTTAACGTAATCATTCTGTCGTATAAAACACAACACTTGTTACTGTTCTAAAGAGCAATTGTTGTATTGTTGAGGAGATAAAGTGACGGATGTCCTTTCTTGCACGAGAGAAAATTATTTTCAATACATTAAAAATATTTCAGTAGACATGAACTAAAATTAACTAATTAACAAATATTTCAGGCACAGGAAGAGAAAAAGAGGTAACCGTGATTGACGATGAAGATGTTGAGAAATGGCTTGTCGTCGAGGAAGGTTTGTCGTTAACGTTGTCTAACTTGTTTTGTAATATTCTTTATGCTACAATTTGTTTTCTATTGTTTAAATATAGCGATATTATTAAAATTTGCAACTGTGTTTTGAATATTTGACTGGAATTTTCTGTTGATTGGATTGATGTAGATCTATAACCAAACTAAAATCACTTGGAAATCTCACTTTACCAAACTTTACGCTTTGCCAAACCTGTGCTAGAGACCACCTGTAAACAAAGACCACACTTTATTTGTCCCTCTGGCTTATTTAAAGAACAATTGTACTTGTAAACAAAGACCACCTATCGTGAAAGACCACTTCTAAGTTGTCCCCAGAGTGGTCTTTGTACACAGGTTTGACTGTATTTGTGTCTTATCTATGGAGGAAAGAAATGACTATTTATATGTAGAATATCTAAACGCAAACATATGAATGAATAATACAGGGTTAATGAATTTTTCTAAATATTTATATGAAATTGTTTACTTTTCTATTTTGCAGGCGAAGAATTCAAAGAGCATATAGCTAAATATGGCTTAAAGAATATCAAAGATGTACTTATGAGAAATCTAAATGGGTGGAAAGAAAAACCGTTGAATATTGCTGTGACAGGAATGTCGGGAAAAGGGAAATCAAGTCTCATCAACGCATTGAGAAATATGGAAGAAGATGACAAAGGTGCCGCAAAAGTTGGAGAGGAAGAATGCACAACTAAATGCAGGCCGTATCCACATCCAGAACACGAAAATTTTGTATTCTGGGATGTGCCAGGAGCAGGTACACCAACATTTCCCAAGGCAACATACCTTGATCAAATCATGGTTGACCGTTATGATTTCTTTCTGATTATATCTTCAGAACGATTCAACGAGATCGACTCCTGGCTTGCAAATGAAATAAGAAAGCGTAACAAGCGTTTCTACTTCGTACGTACCAAGATCGACCAAGACATGGCCAACATCCAAAGACGAATGAAAGAGAAGTTTCAGGAAAAAAAGGAATTCGAGAGTCTTAAGATGACGATAAAGGAAAAACTTATCAAAGAATTTGGTAGCAGTCAGTTCCATTTCTTTATGATATCAAATCACCATCCAAACAAGTATGATTTTCCATTTCTTCTCCACCAGCTTTTAATGGATGTCCCAAACGAAAAAAAACTCGCCATGGTTTTCGGAATCGCCGGCATGTCGAAAAAGATCATTGAAGAGAAGGCGTCAGCTTTGGGGTCAAGAATATGGAAATGCGCGTTGTTGTCTGGGGCTGTTGCTGCGATACCAATTCCTTTTGTGTCCAGCACGTTTGACATTGCAATCATCCTTGAAGAGGTGCTCTTCTATCGCGACCAGTTTGCTCTCGACGATGAATCCCTTAGACATTTAGCAAACATGTCCAACATCTCATTAAACGAGTTGAAAGAAAAGGTCAAGTTCAAAACACCAGAAGGCATTTTCACAGCTGGAGGATTGACCAGATATATGACGGGATTTGCAGCTGGGGAAGTGGCAGAGAAGGTGGCGCAGTATACCATACCTGTCCTTGGAATAGCAATAGCATGCGGAATCTCCTTCGCGTCGACAATGACAGTCCTACAGGCCATTCTAGAGATGATGAAACAGGATGCTATCGATGTCCTTGTGTATGTTTCAACTCAAGAAACTGCAGTCTAGAAATTGTTTTGCTTGTGTGTGAGTTTAAACAAGCAGAAATACAAATACAATGTAGGTATACATAGTAACGGCAGATACGAAAAGGTATCTCGTGCTAAGAAAAATTTACTACGAATTAATCAGAATTTTGTCATTAGGCTGACATTCACAGTGATAGAACGATCACATCACACAAGAGAAAACTTTTTGTGAGTTTTTGCAGCATTAAAATTTAATGATCCAGAATAATGCTTTTAGCTCAAATTTATTTGCACGCGAAATAACAATACAACATTTTTTCATTGGGGTCAAGAATATGGAAATGCGCTTTGATGTCTGGGGCAATGGCCACAATGACAAATCCTTTTGAGACCAGCACTTTTGATTTTACAATCAGCCTTGAAGAGGTGATCTTCTATCGCGATCAGTTTGCTCTCGACGACGATTCTCTTAGTCATTTGGCACACATCGCCAACGTCTCTTTAAAAGAGTTGAAAGGAAAGGTTAAGTTCAAAACACCAGAAGGCATTTTCACAGTTGGTGGACTGACAGAGTATATGAGAAGATTTACAGCAGGGGAAAGGGCAGAGAAGGTGGCGCAATATACCATACCTGTCCTTGGAATATCCTTATCATGCGGTATCTCCTTCGCTTCGACGATGACAGTCCTACAGACCATTCTAGAGATGATAAAACAGGATGCTATCGATGTCCTTGTGTATGCTTCAACTCAAGAAACTGCAGTCTAGAATGTTTTGGCTATCGTGTGAGCGTAAATATATGAGCAGATTGCTATAAATATTGTAAACGGCAGATACAAAAAAAGGTATCTCGTGTTAAGAAATAACTAAGTCTTGCGGCTTATATTCATATAGATAGAACGATAAAAGTATACAACATTTTAATGAGATTATGCTGCAATAATAATCCATAATGGCTTTAGCGCAAATAAACACGCACGCGAAATAACATACAATTAACAAAATATTCTATAATACTCCTGTATCTTGCTATGTGTAGTAATTTCTCGGTAGATCCAGGCTTAAAGACCTTGAGGAGTTAATGAAAATAAAAGATAAAAGAGTAACAGACGTTTACAACAATTTAGCTACATGTACGCAATTTAAAATAGGACTATCAGTCAAAAACGTGTGTTTGAAATGAAAATTACAGATTAGTTAATACGATGTTACTCACTATGTTTTTTCAATTGTGCAATGGGACAACAATAAAGTAACTATGCAAGGGGAAATATCTTTCAAACTATCATTTAACGTTAAAATGTGTATTATCAGTTAAAATGTGTTTTATCGTCAATTGCCATTTCATTAAGGTTCCGCAAACATTGCAAATGGCGAAAAGTGGCTAAATTTTCAGAATTGAATTTTGGGGGAAATACTTATTGCCACCTAGATTTTAGTAACGAAATGTATTTAGCTAAGGATGTAGTTAATGTTTGCATGCTCAATTTAGTCTAATTCATGTTCTAATTAACAGGCAAATACTTAAACAAAAGAAAACCCGTTTGCATGAGAACTCTCAAATCCATGGACAATATACCAAAGCAACTCATACCTGAAATAAGTATATGCTGGTCTGCAATGTTTAGTGCCAATTTGTCAAAATAATGTTAGGGTTTGCAAGATATTCAAGGAAAACGTACTTCCGGGTTTCTACTTTCAGTTTCGGTTTGAAGTCAAAATGTACTTCTTTAAATTTCTGACATTATTTTAACAGATGACCACAAAGTATTGTAAATAAGTGTTTACGTGATACCTATATCATTTTTCTAGACGTTTTAAACAGCCATTTCAGACTTCTTGTGCAAACGGTATTTCGTTTTTGTGTGTGTTCTATGTAAATAAAGCATTTTTTTCAAACAACTTGAGCATCCAAACTTTAATACAGCCATGTGACACAATATTTCTTCACTTTTATTGGTCTGCCAGTGGGAATTAATGTCGAGTTTTGAAAAGGTACATCAAAATGTTAGAATTCAAACCGAACGTAGAAACCCGGAAGTAAGTTTTCCTTGCAATTCTTGAAAACACTTAACATTGTAGACCAGCATATACTTATTTCAGGTATGAGTTGCTTTGTTATATTGTCCATGGATTTCAGAGTTCTCATGCAAACGGTTTTTCTTTTGTTTTAGTATGTGCCTGGTAATTAGAACATGAATTAGACTAAATTGAGCATGCAAACATTAACTACATCCTTAGCTAAATACATTTCGTTACTAAAATCTAGGTGGCAATAAGTATTTCCCCCAAAATTCAATTTTGAAAATTAAGCCACTTTTCGCCATTTGCAATCTTTGCGGAACCTTAATGTAGTATTTTCCTCATAAAGCCATTATTTAAATCGCTTGAAACTTGCAAAACTATCTTTTGTCCGTTTGCTGCTTTAAATTTGTGATAAGTCTTACATTCTTGCATTGGCTAGTGTTAGGTATAGTTTTTTGATGTTTCGTGTTTAGTTTTTTATTTGTTTATTTCTTAAATATTTATTTGATTTTTTAACATGGAGCTGAGAAAACATAAATATTTTATATAAGATCGACTCATCAAAAACGTATCGAGCTAATCTAACAGTTTGTCGTCCGTATCGGCGTCAATGTCGACGTGACATTTCTGAAAAAAAAGTTAAAAAGTACCAGTGTATTTGACAACAAATTTAACTTCAACCTTTAATTATGAACACGTATGCTTTATGACATACCAAGATGATATTCCAGATATCATATATTTTGTTTTCAATGAACTTAATGGACCTTATATCAGTGTTATTTTGTGCTTGTTCACTCTTAGAAGCCTATGTCGTTTATGCAACTAATAAATCAGCTTTAAAAGTTTAAAAAAGTATTCCCATTTTCACGCAAACTGTCTTTTTGGTTTATGATCATCTTCTCGTCGACATATACTTAGTAAGTTCCTGTTACAGTTTATATACTGCTGAAACTATAAATTTGAAAAAATACGTACATGCAATTTGTAACTTTCAATTCCTAAGGCATTAAATTTTCATTATTTGATTAGTGTCTTTATTCATTTAGTTGTATAACGTTAATACAGCAAGTACAGCTAAGCCTGCGATTCGGTTCCCCGATTTTGCGTGAGAAACCTTGCGACGAACGATAACGCTCGCGCAGCGTGTAACGTGAAGCGTGGACCGTGAACCGTGATACTACAGCGCATGCGCACCGTGAAACCGCTCATGTCATTGCGCATGCGCACCGTGAAACCGTGAGATCTCAATACGCATGCGCACCGTGAAGCGTTAATTCATCAAAACAAAACTTAATAATGGCCATTTCTCCAATACATCCAAACAATTGCTATTTCTCAATGAATGTCTACTGTTTATTTGTCATATCTAATATGAAAACCGAAACAAGTCTACGAAAATAACACTTACATATAAGGCAATCTGTATTTTGTTTTGAACAGGTCGTAGGCCGAAACGTACAGAGTTCAAGATTGAAATGATTTTGTTGATTATATACCTTATGATTATTATCAAAGTCTATTACCCGAAAATCAGTTAATTCTGGAGAAGAAGGTTAAGATGTAATTTACAGAACTTAATTGGTACCCGACATTTTTAAATCGGATGAATTTTGCGGAGATTCGACACATCCTGCACCATTCGCTCAACATATTAAGGTTAATTTTGACCTGAAAGTGATCAAGACAACAAACACATCGGTCTCATCAGGATCTATGCAAGCCCTCTCTAGTTTAATAAGGTTATTCTTGACTAAATGTGGATGGTGCAAATTCTGATCAGACAGCACTAAAGTACAGAATGATCTGGATCTACGACATGTTTTTGACTTCCTTGCAGCTTGGTCAGCTAGGGTATGCACAATAGTCGCATTTCATCTCATTGCGTTATTTCTAGCCAAAAAAATGGAGCAGTATGTGGATCCTTATCAGACAGCATGTATGTGCATGCTGATCTGGATCTACACTAGCTGCAATGAGATTGATCGGGGCTTTTCTAGATGCTTTTAAAAATTCACAAGATTATTCTTGACCAAGATTTGTCTAGATTTATAAAGTTTTATTCCTGACCAATCAATAAATGGATCGTGTAAATCCTGATCAGACTGCACAAAGCACAGGCAGACCTGGATCTACAGTGGACTCCCATCTGTGTTGCTTGATGAGCTAGGAAACAAACTAGTCGCTTTCTTGTCACAAAGGTTATTTTTGACCAGAAAATAGAACAGTACGAGGATCCTTATCAGTCGGCATGGATGTGCATGCTAATCTAGATCTACACTGACAAATCATTGAGTCTGATTGGGGTTTCATTCAATGCTTCTAGATTTATAAGATTATTCTTGACAAGGCCATGTCTACATTCATAAGTTTATAACTGACCAATAAGACTTCCTGACTTCATGAATGTACAGGCAGATCTGGATCTGTGGTGCGCAGATCGCTGTGGTTTATCATAGGATATAAACTAGTCGCTTCTCGTCCCATAAGGTTATTTCTGACCAAGAATGAATCAGTGTGGATTCTTAACAGATGGCACAGATGTGCAGGCTGATGTGGATCTACACTGATGGCCACTAGATATAATCTGTTAATTCCTTGTTTTATTTCTTTCCTGAATTATGTTCAGGTTTATGCAAGATGGGCACAAATTTGCTGCATCTGAATTGGCTTTTCAGTATATATAATAAAAGGTTGTTTTTTTTTACACTTACTAGTGTGTGTGTGTATGTGTTTTTGTGTTTATTTAAAGACGTCCTTAGCAGATCATATGGGCGTCTGTCTATTATTATTATATAACTATAATATTTAGAGTGCTCATTTTAAAAATCTAGTGTACACTTACTACAGCAAAGACCTATATTATATGTAAGTAGATATGCATCATCGCATTTTCTCGCCTATGCACGCGGCCTGCGTTATCTTGAATCACAAGATCGCCGTTTTTGATACCGAAAGCCTTCATCAATTTTGTCTATCATTAAAGCTTTTTTAATGAATGTTAAATACAAATATGAATTGCATTAATTTAAAGAAAGATGCATATTCTTTATCATTAAACTCAGGTTCACTATTTACTTATTGATATAACAATCAAAATCACCAAAATTGCACCATGTAACCGTTCAAAGTGCCTTAGCCTGCAGAAAGCAAACATACAAATTTGAAATGCCGATCACATAAGGGCCTTAAAAAGATGTGATAATTTAGTCAATGTGTTCAAGAAGTATATCAAAATAACATAATAACATGAAGATCGATTAAAAGTGATGTAAACATGATTAAAATCCAGTCAACACGTAATTATCAGCTACGATATGGTGAAAATAGCGATTTGTTACCTGAAGTAATTCTCGTCCAGTCCACATATCAAAATGAGATTTACTAGATCAGTTAAAGAGCGATGCGAATCTGTGTCTTTGACTAGAGCAAAATGCAGACGACAAAGTGAGTGGAATAGTTAAAAAATATTATGGCTTTAAGGCTGTAAAGATTCACTGGTGCACCAAATAATAGTGATCAAAGTGAGATGATGTTAACCGTGGTATCCCCATTATCATTATTTGTCTTTGGCAAAAGGAAAAAAGAACCTTTTTAAATAAGACCAGATCATGCAGTCTTACTGTAAATTATACATTACACAACTATGTTTAACCATTTACTTCACATACTGGTATACAGGCTTAAAACAGTTTGCAGTGTTGATCCAGATCAGCCTGCACATATTTGTGGTTGGATCTGGATCTGCACTGGTCACATCTTGATTAGAAATAAACTAAGAAATGCGAACAGTGTTGATCCGAATCAAATGTGCTCGTTGATAGTGATCTACTATGTTGGTTCATGCAACAAAGGCGTATCTATGGAGTAAAATGTTAAATCCCATTTTTATGTAAAAACATCAGGATTACATATAGATTTAGATTTGTTTCATATTCAATCTTGATATAGAAAATAACAATACAAACAGTAGTTAGAAAAAAAATATTTTAATATCACAAAAACAACAGAGAAGTACATGTCATCATATCAGAAATACCTTGCTTATAGCATTTCAGGTTGCCTAGAGAGTCACAGTCCTATTCTTTGAATAATCAAGCTAAAAAACATTGAAAGTACATAGTACAAAGTTGTATCTATGAAGTAAATGCATAGGGTTAACCCTTTCCTCCATAGATACACCTTTATTGCTTGGGCAAACAGTTTAGATCCAGATCAGCCAGCACATCCGTACTGTCTGATCAGGATCTAAACTGTTCGCTTTTTGATTCATTAGGTTATTTCTGACCAGAATGCGACCAGTGCAGATCCTGATAAGATGCACACAGATGTGCTGATCTGGATCTACACTGGTCGCACATGCGTAAAAATGCGTATATATGGAGGAGAGTTAAACAACTCTTGGCAATGACTAGATGATCCCCCAAACTATTTTGAGACAAAATAATGGATGTTAATATTTATGTAATACACGGGTAAACAGTAAAAGAGCAGCCCCGTTTTCTTTATGAGATTTAATTAGATAAATTCAAGTTAAATTAATTATGTGTATCAGCTATGTAGTTTAGTGTCTTTAAAATGTTTTAAAGATGATTCATTAACTGCTGGTTGCCATTGGATGCAGACTTGCTGTTTTCTGCTTCACTTGCAAATCTGGATCTCTGGATGCCGGCTCAACAGTTGAATTATTTAGTTCTGTGGCTGCTGGATGCTTTGGCGAGGAGACATTACAGGAAAGTGCTGACTGACATGTGAAACACATAATTTTTGCTTGAGACAGAATTCTTGCTTTATTTTTGCTGGCAACTAGGTATCAATGAAAGACTGTGAGGTTTCTGTCCTGCTTGGGAAGTAGCATTCTTCAGAGGAGTCTTCAATCAATAGCTTAAATTAAGTATTTTCTTGCTGGAATATGCCTTGATGTTTGCGTAATAATAACACTTTAGACTGTTCGACGTACAAGGCTCCACTGGCTGCTGGCTTGTGGAAATATTCTTGACAACTTCATAAAGTTTTAATATTTTATCCAATATCTTCAAGAATGCATTGTTAATTTCAATGTCTTTCAC
The DNA here is from genome assembly GCA_038501625.1 of Corbicula japonica. Taxonomy (NCBI): domain Eukaryota; kingdom Metazoa; phylum Mollusca; class Bivalvia; order Venerida; family Cyrenidae; genus Corbicula; species Corbicula japonica. Next base: position 87,461 of record JAZAYU010000338.1, on the reverse strand, counting down.
TTTCTCAAGATTCAAACAAAATACTTTCCACATCATAAGTCTGCATAGCGACATTCACTATATATTTTGATAATAATCAAATCTGTTGTACAACACAGTCCATCTAGACAGTTGCAAGATGTTTAGTTGTAATGGATTTCTTTTTGAGTGATGTGTCGAAATATAAGTTTCCATATCCATTCATAAAACACTACAAGTTCCTTTTCTTGTTGCCCTGAAAAAGAAGTTAGGTGTTTAAAAAGTGTGAAAAGACAAAGTTGATGCATGAATATATAATATTATATTTTGCTGTCTGCTGGAAACAAAAGTTGAAATGTTTGCCTATGCTTTATAATGTATGATAAAACTAGAAATGTGTCCATAGGACACGGATGCCCCCGCTACGCATTGTTTTCAGACACTAAAGTGCAATGATGGGAATAATAGCATTTCAAAGACTGTGATGTTCGAGTAATTATAAGAATATGCATAAACTTGATGATCAAGTAAATTATTTGTATTTGTGGCACTGTTGTCTTCTCATTACGGAAAAGTCTGTGAAGAAGTTGGTGGTAATGCAATGCAATGTCATAGTGAACATTTGTGCCAAGTTATTTTGAAATCCCTTCCTTCATAAAGAAGTTATAGCCCGAACAAGTAAATTCAAGTTTTAGTAACTGTGACCTTGACCTTGGACTTACAGGCATGGGTAATGTACGCAACACACCGCCTTGTCATGGTGAACATTTGTGCCATGTTATTTTGAAAACCCTCCATTCAAAACAGTTATAGCCCGGACAAGGAAATTATATTTTTAGTAACAGTGACCTTGACCTTGGACCTACAGGCATGGACATGGTACACGACTCACCACCTTGTCATGGTGAACATTTGTGCCATGTTATTTTGAAATTACTCTATTCCTAACATAGTTACAACCCTGACAAGAAAATTCTACTTTAGTAACAGTGACCTTGACTTTGGACCTACAGGCATGGGCATGGTACGGGACACACCATCTTGTAATGGTGAACGTTTGTGTCAAGTTATTTTGAAATCAATCTATTCCAAACAAAGTTACAGCCCGGACAAGAGAATTCTTTTTTTTTTTTGGAAACAGTGACCTTGACCTACAGGCATGGGCATGGTACGTGATACACCGCCCTGTCATGGTGAACATTTGTGTAAAGTTATTTTGAAGTCCCTCCATTTATAATGAAGTTACAGCCCGGACAAGAAAATTCTATTTTTAGTAACAGTGACCTTGACCTTGGACCTTCAGGCTTGGGTATTGTGCAGACACACTGCCTTGTCATAGTGAACATTTGTGCAAAGTTATTTTGAAATCCCTCCATTCATAACAAAGTAACAGCCCGGACAAGAGAATTCTATTTTTAGTAACGGTGACCTTGACCTTTGACCGACAGGCATGGGCATGGTACACGACACATCGCCCTGTCATGGTGAACATTTGTGCTAAGTTATTTTGAAATCCCTCCATTCATAACAAAGTAACAGCCCGGACAAGAAAATTCTATTTTTTGTAACAGTGACCTTCACTTTCGACCTAAAGGCTTGGGCATGTATGTGACATACCGTCTTGATATGGTGAACAATTATACCAAGTTATTCAAAAATCCAATAAGAAATAACAAAGTTACAGAGCGGACAAGATTTTGCAAGAAAATTCTATTTCTAGTTACAGTGACCTTGACCTTGGACCTACAGGCATGGGTATTGTCATGACACACCGCCTTGTTATGGTGAACATTTGTGCCAAGTTATTTTGAAATCCCTCCATTCCAAACGAAGTTAAGGGCAAAGTGTATATTTTTCTTAACACGAAACAGAACATGTAAGTGAAAAAGGGGCATAATTTGAAAAATATTGGCAGCAGGCTTATGGGTCTTGTTGGTTTTGATGTAGATTTTGATGGTAAAATTATATTTCAAGTTTCAAGGCAGTATCTCAAGTAGTTTTAAAGTTATGGGCAAAATGCATATTTTGCTTAACACAAAATAAAGGAAACAAGATATATTCCTATTAAAACTAATGTAAATGGAAGTATCAAAGGGCCATAACTTCTGAACGGAACATGTAAGAGCAAAACCCCACCTTTATGCACAACAACATATCAGGCCATGCATTGTAATAAAGTTTTATCAAATTCCCAGCAGAGGTGTAGGAGGAGTTGCGTTCACGAGATACACTCCTATTAAAACTAATGTAAATGGAAGTATCAAAGGGCCATAACTTCTGAACGGAACATGTAAGAGCGAAACCCCACCTTTATGCACAACAACATATCAGGCCAAGCACTGTGGTCAAGTTTCATTAAATTCCCACCAGTAGTGTAGGAGTTGCGTTCACGAGATACACTCCCATTAAAACTAATGTAAATGGAAGTATCAAAGGGCCATAACTTCTGAACAGAACATGTAAGAGCGAAACCCCACCTTCATGCACAACAACATATCAGGCCAAGCATTGTGGTCAAGTTTCATTCCCACCAGTAGTGTAGGAGAAGTTGCGTTCACGAGAATATCGGACGGACGGACAGACAGGAGCAACTCTTAATTGCCGTAGCTATTTCATGGCGGGGGCATAAAAAGGTGTACTATGAATAAATATATCATATCCTCACTATCTGATCTGGATCTACACTTTTCTTTTCTTAGTCAGAAATTATCTATTGAATCAAAGAGCGGTGTAGATCCCGACAAGATGGCACAGCTGTGCTGGTTGTTCTGGATCTACATTGTTCACATATGGATAACAACCTTATTCCATGGAGTAGGTAAGCTGGGAATAGCTTACGTTGTGAGAACAGAGAGAAGTTTCTAGTTTAAGGGGAAGTCGTGGACCTGCTCACTTATTAAATAAGAAACATACAAGAAAAAACTTCTGCATTGTCTCTGCATGTATGCAAAAGTCTATAATGGACCTGCGACCGGAATGAAGTGAGAGAGATTGTTGTTGTTGTTTTTCTATGGGGTCTACACTGGGTCTACTTCAGCATTAGAGGCCGACCGGGGATTTGGGGAATTAATTAGCTCAATGCCCATGCAAAGACACACCTCTATAACATTCACTCAGTCCAGGGGTCCACTCTGCCAGTTACTTAGCAGAGGGAAACAGCAGTACTTTCCATAAATTTACTTTATGATGTCAAAATAATACAACACAGCATATAGTTCTTATTCTTTATGTATCCAGTATTCCAAAATTCCATATATCCCAATATAATTGTCCAAGTAATATTTCAAAAGTTATTCTGAAGACTTAAAATGAAGTTACAAATTTCCAAGTTGTTTTTCCTACTTATGTTCTATTAAGACTGAATAAATTCTACAAAATTATTCTATATAAAAATAAAGGTTTTCTTAAATAACCAATAAAATTCTATGTAACAAATATGCAAATATAAAACCCCCAAAACCCTAATCAGTCTATGGCTTGACACTAAGTTAATCAAATACCTGTCATTATGCAGCCAAGCTGATAAAACCGTAAAAGTGACAAAAGGAAATTTCTTTGTATATTAATAGCAATAAGTTCCACAGATAATTTACTTAGTCTGTCAAAAATAAACCAAATACACTGAACAATAATACTGTCAAACAAAGAAGTATGATAAACTTAAATTTTTACCAATAACATATAGAAAATATTATAAAGACTAAATCTATAAAATTTCTTAAAGGAATACGTTCGGCTGGATTTCACCAATACTATGTTATACATCGTTACAAATGCATCATTTTGACGTATAGAACTTTGTTTTATGTTAAATATTGACAAAGTTATCTCTTGTCAAAGATACGTTATTTGCAAAATCGGCGGGCATCGATGATCGTCGCCATGTTTGTTTCCTTTTCGATGCGCGCACCTGCTGGTGACGTCATTTACACACTTCCGGTTCGTATCGTTTCCATTTTATGTCATATTCTTATCATTCCCAACAATGGAATATTCATTCATATAACAACTACATAATAGCGTATGATTTTGACCCCCCCCCCCCCCCCAAAAAAAAAAAAAAAACTGAAATTGAATTAGCCGAGATTTAAAGAAACTGCTTGTTATGCCACCATTAATTACAAAAATGCAGAGAATTGTAGCACTTTTACCCTATTTTCTCGTCTTTAAGGCCAATATAAAGATATAAATATCACTATCTCTACGCTTGTGATCTTGTGATATTTTTTCCTGATCGACTTTGCAGATTTTTCGGCCAAAATGCGTTTACTTAGTTGATGGATACACGATGTCCTTAAATTTGATGTAAACGTTTGAATTCAGTGATCTTGCGTCATTGTTGTATGCGGCATCTGAAGAGATCTTATTAACCGCTTTTTTCCTTTTGTATTAACAGATACCGATGACTTTTATATAAAAATGTAATATATAGTTCCTTGAAAATACATTTTTCTTGAATTTATTATTCAACAGTCGAATAATTCTCGTTTTTTACTAAATTCACATAGTTTTGTTTTTTTCGCCTGGTGCAAAAAGAATATATTGTTTGCGTAATATTAAACCGTAACTCGACTTCAGGTGGGTCGCGCTATCAAAAGACTCCAACATGTTTACTATTCGGGAGGCGGAGTTTACCGAGAAAAAAGTAGAGAAATCGATTGTCATTGGCTAATTTGCTTTACCTCAACGTTTTTGACCTGTAAATTTGATTTGCGACACGTAGACAGTGAAATACACAATATAACTTTATGACAAGACGATTTTGAATAAACGGGTGTCGGCTTGTCAGATATAGGTCTGGGGTTGTAAAAGGTTGGTGTGTCCCACAACAGTGCAAATGGCTCAGGGGACATTGCACTGTTTGTTGAATATGAAGCCACCCCGACCAAGATTAAAAGCATACCGGCAGATCAATCGTCCCGAAAAAGTTTGTTATGTAATTAAGGCATACCGGTGCCTGTATGTCATAATGGCCTAGAGAATGCCATGAATTGTATTGATGTATTTTTTTTTAATTTAAGTTGATGAAAATGGATTTTTGAAAGCCACTGAACCCTGACAAATATGAAAAATGAATCAGGCCCTGTTTGATTGAGCTTGTTAATGGGTATTAATTGAAATACATATTAATCCCCATGCCGCTAAGCCTGGGGTTGAGTGCAACTCAATACTTCAATACGAACATTTACTGTAAAATTGTATATTTCTTTCTTTAATCTAATCATAAAATTAGAAAATAAAATTTAATGTTGCACACTGAGTGGTACAAGTTTTAATACGCCCGTGTTATTGTTAATTCCCACTAACTGATACGTTAATGTCACAAGTTTGCTCCGAAGAAGATCGGGTGACATATTAAGGTGTGAAAATCTTGACTGACGTGAGGGGACAATAGTAAACCCAATGTTAATTTATACTAAAAGGAAATATTTCAATTTAGCGATCGGAGCCTCTAACATTCTCATTAAACATATTGTATTTTGAATCATAGTGAGCGATACATTTATTTGAGCAAAAAGTAAGATAAGAAGAAAAGAACACAGAATACACTAAAACTATAACGTAAAATTTTCCTATTTATGCAATATTTTCTCGCAAATAGCAATGTTTTCATATTATTATTTTTGCCTGCTTCATCTCTGCGTGTATTCAAAATGAAACAGAAGTGTGTAAATGACGTCACGCATCGTCTTTTATCTCTCACGAGACAACGAGATGTCAACAATGGCCGCGCTCATGCTACGCTTGAAAAAACGATTATCAGTGTAATTAAAAAAAAGTTTTACAATTATCATATTCGTCGTCATCGATTGATTACCAAAATTGGGTTATTCAAAATATGTTTTATCATTTAAACAAATGTTATAAGAAGCCGAACGTATTCCTTTAACTCTTGAAACTTTTATTAATATGTAATAATAAGTGGGGTCCACTTAAACGGTGGCAGACCTAAGTGCCGCTTTTGGGGATGAAAGTGCCATTAGAACATAAGTATTTAATTAACAAGAGCCAGTCGGAAACGACTGCAAGCTCGACTATTCGAAAAGTCAGAATTATTAAGCACATTGTAACTGGGCTTCATTTAAACTGGGGAGTGATTCAGGAGTTTATGACACCTCCAACAAACACACATGAACAAAAGTTTCTTAATCCAAGTTAGGAAATAAATAAATTACACTTAATTTATTATTGTAGATTTTTTTAGGGTTAACACAACCCAGCCCATAAACCCCTGATCCGACACCCATCAACCTACTATCCCTGCCCACCTAAAGTGGTGTGGCATGGTGAAGTACAGTATGGTATGCTGGTTGCTGGTGTTGTCATTGTTGGTGTCGTTACTGGCGGTGGTAGTGTTGTTGCTGGTGGTGGGGGTGTTGGTGTTGTTGTTGTTGGTGGTGGTGGTGGTGTTGATGTTGGTGGTGGTGTTAATGTTGTTGGTGGTGGTATTGGTGTTGCTGGTGTTGTAATAGTATAGTAATAGTAATAGCATAGTAATAGTAGAGTAATAGTAATAGTATATTTATAGTAATAGTAATAGAAAAGTAATAGTATAGTATAGTATAGTAATAGTATAGTATAGTAATAGTATAGTATAGTAATAGTATAGTATAGTAATAGTATAGTAACAGAATAGTAATAGTAATAGTAATAGTCTCGGTCTCGACTAGGTCTGGGTCTCGGTCTGGGTCTCGGTCTGAGTCTCAGTCTGGGTCTTGGTCTCGGTCTGAGTCTTGGTCAGGGTCTCGGTTGAGGTATCGGTCTCGGTTTGGGTCTCGGACTCGGTTTGTGTCTCGGTCTCGGTTTGGGTCTCGGTCTCGGTTTGGGTCTCGGTCTCGGTTTGGGTCTCGGTCTCGGTTTGTGTCTCGGTCTCGGTTTGGGTCTCGGTCTCGGTTTGTGTCTCGGTCTCGGTTTGGGTCTCGGTTTGTGTCTCGGTCTCGGTTTGTGTCTCGGTCTCGGTTTGTGTCTCGGTCTCGGTTTGGGTCTCGGTCTCGGTTTGTGTCTCGGTCTCGGTTTGGGTCTCGGTCTCGGTTTGGGTCTCGGTCTCGGTTTGGGTCTCGGTCTCGGTTTGTGTCTCGGTCTCGATTTGGGTCTCGGTCACGGTTTGGGTCTCGGTCTGGGTTTGGGTCTCGGTCTGGGTCTCGGTTTGTGTCTCGGTCTCGGTTTGGGTCTCGGTCTCGGTTTGGGTCTCGGCCTCGGTTTGGGTCTCGGTCTCAGTCTCGGTTTTGGTCTCGGTCTCGATTTTGGCCTCGGTCTCAGTCTCGGTTTGTGTCTCGGTCTCGGTTTGTGTCTCGGTCTCGGTTTGGGTCTCGGTCTCGGTTTGGGTCTCGATCTCAGTCTCGGTTTTGGTCTCGGTCTCGATTTTGGTCTCGGTCTCGGTTTGTGTCTCGGTCTCGGTTTGGGTCTCGGTCTCGGTCTCGGTTTGGGTCTCGGTCTGGTCTGGTCTGGTATAGTATAGTATAGTATAGTATAGTACAGTATAGTATAGTATAGTATAGTATAGTATAGTATATGCCCCCACCCACCCCACAATTTCTCAACACTTTCAACCATAGTATGTAAAGTACATCTGTTTTAAACATTTTCTAAAGCATTACATATGAAAAACACTAACATTGAACCTTTAACAATTATTTATAAGTCTTAATTCTAATTTCAAGTGAAAAGGGGCAAAAACCAAAAATTCTAAGTCGAAAAAATTCTAAGTCGAAAAAGGGCAATAATTTGAACAAAATTGAAGTTAGAGTTATGGTTCTTGGCATACAAACTTCAAATATGATGATGAACAAGTGTTGAAAGTTTTAAAGCTGTAGTATAAGTAGTATGGAAGTTATGGGTTTGTACAGTAGCTTGCATGCAAACTTTAACCTGAAATTCTAAGTCAAAAAGGGGCATAATTTGAACAAAATAGAAGTTAGAGTTATGGTTCTTAGCATACACACTTGGGATATGATGATGATCAAGTGTTGAAAGTTTCAAAGCTGTAGTGTAAGTAGTATTGAAGTTATTAGTTTGTATAGTAGCTTGCACGCAAACTTTAACCCGTAATTCTAAGTCGAAAAAAGGGCCATAATTTGAACAAAAGTAAAGTCAGAGTTATGGTTCTTGGTATACACACTCTGGACATGATGATGAACAAGTGTGCCAAGTTTTAAAGCTGTACTATTAGTAGTATTGAAGTTATGAGTTTGTACAGTAGCTTGCACGCAAACTTTAACCTGAAATTATAAGTCAAAAAAGGGCCATAATTTGATCAAAATGAAAGTTAGAGTTATGGTTCTTGGCATACACACTCCAGACATGATGACGAAGAAGTGTGCCAAGTTTAAAAGATGTAGCTATAGTAGTTTTTAAGATATAGGTAGGTTGCACGTAAACTTTAACCAAAGCGGGACGCCGACGGCGACGGCGACGCCGACGCCGACGCCCAAGTGAGTACAATAGCTCGACATATTCTTCGAATAGTCGAGCTAAAAATTAAACATGTACCAGTAATTCACATTTTAGGCCATTACGCATGTGATTTCTTACTTTCACTGTTTTGTCATTCTGTTTAACCCTTTCCTCCATAGACACACCTTTATTGCGTGGGTGAACAGTGTAGATCCGGATCAGCCGGCACATCCATGCCATCTGATCAGGTTCTGCACTGTTGGCTTTAAGATACGTAAGGTTATTTCTGACCAAAATGCGACCAGTGCAGATCCTGATCAGACTGCATAGATGTGCCGGCTGATCTAGATCTATACAGGTGGTTCATGCATAAAAATGCATAAAGGTGCGTAAAGATGGAGGAATGGGTTAAATCATATACATTTATTTCCAATTATCGGTTTATTTTTAAAATTAAATAATTATGCATAAGGTCATGAATGTGAAGCATTTTATTATGTTTTAAGCACTTATTAATCTATGATGCAGTAGTCACAACAATTACTTGTACTCTTTTAGTAACATTTAATAATGCCATTATGATGCTTTTTCACAAGGATGTTACAAAAAATCAATTGTTCTATTGAAATAATGTTTTATCTTTAGATATCTGCTTTTTGAAGTTTTTTTACAATTAAATTAAATCATTAGAAAATAATATAATTTTTAATTTGTTTTCAACTTTCCTCTGGCTTGAAAAAAACACAACTTGCACTTATTACAGTTCAGAAAATTAAATAAATTAATAGTCTCTTACTACACTGATAGCATGAAATAGTATAATTAATCCCAAGTCAGTTTCTTAAAACAACACTAAATTAGCACATCTTTAATCTCTCACAAAGTGAACTACTTATCTTCAAAAGGATATTTATGACACCCCCTGCTGACCCACTGATAAGATCAGTGTCTTGCTGATTAGATTATGTAACATGGTCATAAAACACAAGTATCTTTAATAATATAATTTTTAATTTGTTTTCAACTTTCCTCTGGTTTGAAAAAAAAACACAACTTGCACTTATATATGGTCATAAAACACAAGTATCTTTAATAAATATAATTTTTAATTTGTTTTCAACTTTCCTCTGGCTTGAAAAAAAACACAACTTGCACTTATTACAGTTCAGAAAATTAAATAAATTAATAGTCTCTTACTACACTGATAGCATGAAATAGTATAATTAATCCCAAGTCAGTTTCTTAAAACAACCCTAAATTAGCAAATCTTAAATCTCTCACAAAGTGAACTACTTATCTTCAAAAGGATATTTATGACACCCCCTGCTGACCTACTGATAAGATCAGTGTCTTGCTGATTAGATTATGTAACATGGTCATAAAACACAAGTATCTTTAAGTTATAAAGCACTATGTGAAAAAAGAACAGTGACTGGTAAAAAATAATTGGATGGGAGTGTTTAAACTAGGTATATTATCATCCCAAACAATGAATAAAGTTCAAAAAAGAGTTTAGTTATGAAAATATGAAAGTTGCACTTAAAGAACTTAAATCAGACACTATTTCATGATTTAATCTATTTGTTGTACTTAAATTTTCAGTTAAATTACAACACTGATTTTTGTTTTCAGTCCCCAAGTCTTAGATTCTGACCAATTTTATTTACAACACATGGACACTTATTTAAATAGCACATTAAATCCCCAATAATAATAATATGAGACCCTAATGACTAAAATTAATAAGCTGAAAAGAAAATCTGAATAACTAGTAAGTGTAACACAGCTTTAAATTGAAAACCACTACATGAACTTCTGAGTCTTGTGGTAAATTTAATTAATCATGGTACAGCATATTATCCTCTGGGTGCGGGTTTGCTCCCAGGAAAGGACAATATCATTCAGAATCCATTTTTGTTGTTGTTGTTGTTTTTTTAGGGGGGGGGATTACTTACAGTACAAGAATCAAGTCTAAACTTCCCCTAAATCTCCAGGATTTCTTATCCATGAATTATAATATCATGCTTGACCCCAGGAATCATTCATTTGCCCAGTGATGCTTTAATGGCCTGTATCAAATTACAAAGTAAGGTGTACTTAGTCAGTTTGGAGAATTTATATAAAAGAAATCATTGAAAGAAATCAGATGGGATATTTAGGATTATTTTAACCATTTCTTCCATATATTATTACCTTTATTGCGTGGGCAAACAGTGTAGATCCAGATCAGCCGACACGTCCTTACCACCTGAACAGGATCTACGCAGTTTGCTTTTTTATTTGTTCAGTTATTTCTGACCAAAATGTGACCAGTGCAGATCCTGATCAGCCTGTACATTCACACAGTCTAAAAATGCCTATATATGGAGGAAAGCAATTATTCTATATTAAAGTGAAACAATCAGGCATATATGACTAAAACACTATAAAACTGTTTACATACCGATAAATAGATTATTGTTTTAAACATTATCAAAATCCTTGTTGGTGTTTCAATGACATTTTCAGCTGTGACATATTCTGAAAAAAAACAACACAGAAACATAAGAAATGTTCAAGATGATTTCAGTTTTATCATAAATAGATTTTTAGGGTAAGTCCTGACACTGCGTTTAACTTTGTCATTTTGCATTAGAAAAACCCAACATTACTTTACAGATACTTCACCTCTAAATTTGCTGCAAAATTAACTATTAAAATGTGTACTTAAATTTTGCACATACTGTGAAATATTAACTATTTCTTTTTGATTTGTTTCACTGAAAAAAATCTGCCCCACCACCCCGATACCTGAGATCAACAAAGGATTCCCATGTGTTTTGCACCAACCAAAAAGTGCCTTACTTTTGATTTATGTTACTTTTTATTTACAGTGTAAATGCACTTGTCAGTCCATGTCTCAAAAAAAGTTCAAACATGAGCTTAAACATTGCAAATTCTTGGTAACAAAGCAGCATTGAGCTTCAGAGAGGTTAAGGAACTTGAAACTTTTCAATAAATTACTTCAATTCAAATTTGCTGTACTGCAAGCAATTTCTTAGAAATTCTAATAGAATACTGTGATTGTATAATTATTTTTAGGGTACTAATTTTCCCAGATTTCATTGACATGTTATCAACAGGTAAATGTAACCATGTAAAATGTTTATTCTATGGGATATAGCCATTATCACATATATTAGGTGAACATTCTAGATACTAATATATCCGTCAGATGGCAATTAGCTTAATTTGTATTAAATTAATAATTAAATTGTTGCCATTTTTGCATATATTGGTGGTTTAAAAAAAAAAAAAAAAAATGACCTACCGACCCAAAATTTTTAGAGACCTGTGACTGTAAACATCTTTCTTATCTTTCCAATGACATAAGAAACTAAACATAAGTCCATAATTAGCAGAGAAAATCCAAATTTATTATCAAAATACACTGAGGTTTTCACATTCTTGTCCGCGGAATCTGCTCTATTCCAGAAATAGATGCAAATGAAATTACTTGTTTTGATTGTCAACATTCTATTTACATGATTTTTATTTAAATCACACCGTATGTACAAAAAAAGATACCGACGTTTTGCTAACATTCAAGTTTTCGCCAATTTTAACATTTTTTGAACCTGGCTAATGCACAGTCAACTCGTTTTTTTTTTTAAAATAAACCTGGCTTACCGGTATTCGGAATAGAAAAGATTCAGAGTGAAAACTTCCATAAAATTTGACAATAAACTTGGATATTCTCTACTAATAGAGAAATTCATGTTTTCTTACTGGTTTCATAGGAAAGATTAATAATCAACATTTGATTGGTAAGTTATGATTTTGTCTTCAAAATCGATGTGCAACTGGGATTATGCATTTTTTTGTGATCTGTTTTTCTTGTTATCTTTACAGTAGTTATTTAGGACAACGAGCAATTTGTTGTTGTTTTTTTTTCGGAAACAGGGATATTGGGAAGCACTCTTTCCCATATTTTCGTAGGCCATATTCTAGGCTTGGTACCACTAAATTTCGCTTTTGGATGAAAGCCCCAGACGTTTTGAACTTTAGATTCATTCTGTAGTTCTCGCTTTTAGCACTTTCAAATGCATAAATTAATGTGATAATTATATTTACCACAAATGCTTAACATGCTACTTCGCATTGGTTTATTTATTTGACACTGAAAAATTTAAAGCTATGGCCACAGTGACTCTGTGACCTATGGTAAAGAGTCGCACCCGGATATTTTGTGTTCTGGGTGATTGTAGTACCATCTAATAATACAAATAGCCCATTTATTAGTTGAAATTAACCAAATCTGACATACTGGCCAGAAAAGAACCTCTAATCAGGTGCCTGTGCAACCGGCCATTTGAACACACGATTGCGAAATCTAATTACAATAATCAAAACTTCCAATTATCCGGCATGACAGCAACCGTTTATACCGTTTTCCAAGTTTTTGACTGTGTTTTAATTGTAAAATACAACATATATACTCACCATCAGGTTTAATTTATCGCCGATCATCAAAATATTCTACACACGTTTTCTGCATGTAGAGCATGAGTAAAATCCAGATCAGCGTACACCACTGTACTCAGTACAGTATATAAAACACAGAAGACGGTCCAAGACAAGGGTCTATTTTTAAGCCCTTTAAAATATTAAGTAAATGTTTATTTATGGGTGATTTCTTCGAATCAGAACTATTTCAAAAGGAAAATGAAATTATTTGATTATGAACCACAAGGGTTTATATTTAAGCGGCCATTTAATATACTTTATTAAATACTTTATTACCGGTAATTTCTTTCCATCAGAATTATTTCAAGGGACAATAAAATTCCTAGGCTATGAACCGCTTTAGTTATACATTGTTTTCGTGATCTGGTTTATATAAATTTCACCGTACAGGGTTAGATGTACAAGGTGCGTGTGTGGTGCATAATAGCGACACTGTTATCTCAACCTCGTTACAATCCGTCTGCGATTTGATTGGTCACACGGTTCACGGTTAAACCGCTCTGTGATTTGATTGGTCACACGGTTCGAACCGTGAAGCGCTAAAGCGTGCATCGTGAAACGTAAACCGCTTAGCGTGTACCGTGAAGCGTTTTGCGTGCGTGTCACGCCGATCAAAACCGATTTTACACGGAACCGAATCGCAGGCTTAGCTGTATGCATAATCAGATTCGGCAGAATGTCAAGACTGGTCATAAAAGTAAATTAGTTCTTGCTGATTTGTTTGTGTCCTATTCCGAAGAGTCGGATACATCCCTTTGTCGGTCGGTCTCAATTCTAGATTTCCGACCAAAAAGTAGCGAGAGCATATGCTTTTAAAAAGATTATTTAAAAAAAAGATGCACAGACAATTTACAAAACAAAATAACCTAAGTGGACACCGTCTTAGACCGGTCAATGGCAAAAAAAAACGTCAAGGTATTTTAATCGAATGTAATTACAATGTACCACGAGTGTTCACATAAATACTCGTAAATGTAAGGCGGTGTTTCGCAACTAAACAACATAGTTACTGTCATGCTATGACAAGAAATTAGCATAACCTTGCAACTTATGAAGTTAATTGAACAAAGCTTCACAAAACATTTCCCACTCAATGAGATAGAGTGTTATATCTTAAAACCTTGGAAGGTCAATCAATCAGAAGTCAAAGGTCGGCCTTTCTGTCTTCTTGTTTCAAAATCATAACTTAGCAAATAATTTAGAGATTACATTCATACTTACCAAAGTGCTTACTGTACGTAATAAAACGCAGCTTAGCATCTAACAACGATAACCCCATCTCAAATATCAATATCACATTAAGGACATAACGATCAGAAAAACTTTGTAACACTACTTAGAACGAAAACTTTCTACAAATTTAGGCTATGTTAATTTATCTTTCGTACACCAAAATTTTACGTAATTGTTTCTTTTCTATAGATTTGCTACATTTAAAACAATGCAAACTTTCTTTATTTTGACAAAGGTTTAAAATCTGAAATGCTCTTAAGACCAATTGTATCCATAAACAACAATTGGAGCACAAGAACAAATAAATAATCCGCGCCGTGCGAAACTGTGTCACCTGGAAGTTAACGTTAATTCACGAACTGACGCCATAAAAACAACATTGCTTGTAAGGCATCTAGGAATAAATTGATTAGGATAAATGAACTATACACTGTCAGTCTAAATTTGCACAAAAAAGCAAATTGTTTAGCAGAATCTGAAAAAAATATTATGCGTTCTGTTCTAGAACTAGCAACCCCCCCCCCCCCAAAAAAAAAAAAAAAAAAATATCCAGAACAGATTCTTCGCATATAGCGGCTTAAATATAAAACATGGACATTAATCGTCAACACGTTCGCAGCACCAGCTGATACCACAACTGGATGCAGTTCGTTAGAACTATGTGTGAACACGTGGTTTAACCGTCCACAAGTTCGCAGCACCAGCATGTACTACATCCGGGATAAAGTTCGTTTGAGCCATGCGTGAACACGTGGTTCGGATATATTTCACAACGTATTTTTTCTCGTGTAATTGAGTAACCTGAATTTATGTATCGCAAATCAGCCTGCGTCCACCCGTAGCATTTATACACTGAAATAATAAAAAAATATGATTACTTAAATTATTTCATACAGACTTTCAAGCCTTTAAAATAACAATGCAGAATTGCAATCATGGTGTGTGGCAGTATATAGGCATACTCGAACTATTCTTTCGGAGGGTATATATATTGTTCTATCCCTCTCATTGGTGGGGTTATACTTTTGGTGGATTTCGTTGGCAGATCAGATCGAACCACTACGAAATACGAAATTGAACTTATAAGGTTTTTAGAAAATCGAGATTCACAAATTAAAGAAAGTTCTCAGAAAAAAAAATATGGGGCGCGTTACGGGAAAAGGTACCTTCGGACAGTTGACGTCAATTTTAAAAATGACGTCGTAAATTTGAGCAGACGACTTCATTCGTTTGCATTTCGCGGTAAAAATACCATTTGATTGCCAGAATTTGTAAAAGAAATCAACTTTTAGTTATGAGAAAATGATAGAATGTTGTAAGTTATTTCTTAATATTGTAACGTCTAAAATGTCACAAAATATGACCGAATGTACCTTTTACCGCGGCGTGTCCCATATAATGTCTACATTTTAACAGCTAACAACACAAGTGTATACCTACGAAAATGAGTGCACCCAGAGTATATCAGAAAATGAATAGTTCAGCAAACATACCAAGTGGCTTTGATTTCTTTTGTATTTCCGAGAGAACCTTTCCCGTTTTACCACGTATATCTTGTAAAGCATTGTCGGTCTGAATGTTGTACATCTGGTTCTTGTTTTGTACGTCAGTGAGGCGGTTTTCGAATTGGGTTCGTATCTCATCCATTCTGCTCCTGAGTTTAGTGATATCTCCTTGTACGTCGCCGGTAAACGTTTGTAAATCTTTGCCACACTTCGAACTGTACTTGTCCAAATCAGCTTTCAGTACCTCAATCTCATGTTGCGAATTTTGTTTTATTTCATTGAGAGTTATGCTATCCTGGGCCCGTAAGATTGAAACTTTTTTCTCAACGCCTTCGATTTGCGTTTTTATTTGACTGTAACTCTGGTCAATCAAGCGATTTGTTTTGCCAGTAAAGTCTGTAATCTGGTCGTTCATTCTCGTTTCTAGATTTTGGAAATCGATACTCACATTGGTAATGTTTAACTCGATTTTCCTTTCCATGGCCACCACCTCTCGCTTATGCACTGTCCATGCTTGTACCAGAGCCGTATTTATTCGTTCTGTCTGTTCCCTGGTTACTCTTGAAACCTTTAACTCATTCTTGAGTTTCTCAATGAGATCTTCCATTACCAATAACTTCTCACTGGATGCACTGTCTGTAAAAAAGGTAATGAAATTATTTAGTGTCAATTTTACAATATATTCAAAAGTGATACATGTACATACTTTTGAAATAGATGAAATGGGAACTTTGAAAGCCACCATACACGACAAATATGAAAATACTGCAGACTCGGTTAAATAGGCAATTCAAGCTATCGATGCTGATATAATACGTTACTTTTAATCAGAAATGTTTTTCTCCGTAATATTTATCTATATATATTTTTTTCGAACCATGCAAGTTTAATTAGAATTGCAGCAAGTTTTTTCTTCTATTGCTGAAAGTGAGAAATGTTATATTGTTACATTGTGAAATTTCCTTTATATTGCTAGGTAGACAATTAGTTCAACTGTAAATGTTATTTTCTATATTTCCCCTTTTCAATAAATGTTATACTTGTATTCGAACACTTACGGATGCTATTAGTAGTTCGAAGTTCTGCTTTGTGGCTTATCCTTAAGTGGAACTGTTTTAAATTCGGATTACCGTCTACGAATGCATCGTACATTTTACAGCTAACGAATTTATGTTTGTCTGTCATAGAAGAGCGTTATGAGGGTTATTGTTACCAAGGCCAATCGTATTTTTGACCTATGAAATTAATAACCTCTTTTGCTAAGACGAAATATAGGTAAATGTGTTATATTGGTACATTGTGAAATTGTTATTTATTTTGCTAGGGAGACAATATGTTCAACTGAAATATGTCCTCTACATTTATTTCCCCTCTTCAATCAAGTTTATACTAGTATTCGAACACTAATAAATGCTATAATTAAAGTTTGTAGTTCGACGTTCTGTTTTATGGCTTGTCCTTAAGTGTTACTGTTTTAAATTAGGAATACAATCTACGACTACACCGTACTTTTTAGAGCAAACGAATTTATGTTTGCCTGTCATAGAAGAGCGTTCATTTTTATGATGGTGTTTGTTACCAAGGCCAATGGTATTTTTGATACATGACATTAAACTTTTTTTGCTTAGACAACGAATAAAGGTAAATATTACTACACAAAAGTCCTTAGTTTTTTAGCTTATTTATCATGTGGCATTCTAATTAATATAAACAATCATCAAGTTGATGATGTCGAGAATTCAAGATTTTGCACAAAGCTTCAATAAACAAACTCCCGCACCAAAAGAGGTTACAATGTAGCAACGTTTATCAAAAAAAAATAAAATAAAGAGATCATTATTACGATTAATTAATCACCCAAAACTAACTTCTTCTGGAAAGGTAGAACCTATTCTTTAAAAATTACTACTATTTTATTTATATTGTTTCTTTGTTGGGAAATCATGATTAATTTTGTTATCAGAAAGAAAAAACAATACATGATATTTTTAACAACGTGCGTCATTTCATGGTTAAACTGTGTTAAACGGTGATATGCCATTTGCTGACTGACTTTGTGCTTGCATCAGGCGTACATGAAATGAAACGGGAGAAAGAAAAACAACGTCTTTGACATTTGTTTACAGTTAATGTATAATGCTTTAGACGAGCATGCTCAAATTTCTCACCTTAGAGATTTTACTTTAGTAGTTTCTGTTTATCAGTTCACTTCATAAATGAACAAACTGTAACTGATTAACTATCAACAAAATCTACAATTTTCAAAGATAAAGTTCTTCTTATTTTATTTGGTAAACATAAACATGATAAACTTGTCTGCAGAACTTGGAACAACGTCATGGGAAAATCTTAGTAGATCGCATTTCTTTAATGATTCTAAGATTTATATCGGATCATGAAAGAAATAGGGTTGAACATGTGAAGCGCACGGAAAGGCTCACGAGATAGCCGATACTGGAGCACGTGTATTTGTATGCGTCTTACTTTACAATTATATACGTCGGACAATTGAAATGAAGTTTCAACAATAAAGTTTTCCTAAGGGAAGTATTATAGGTTATATAGAGCAGCCGTAAATGTTTAATGGACATTATACGTGTAGATTCTTTTTACTTCAATCGCATAATTAAACGGTGCACGAATAATCTACATGTTGACTGGTCCACTGTTATTTTAATGTATGAACGTATAATATCAACTCATTCGTGTTATCAAACAGGAGGTAAACCGTTATTTGAAAGACGATGCATAAGTTTTATTTGAGCAATTTCATTTTAACACGTCCGTAGTGTTAGTTTTTACGTCTGGTGTATTCATATAAGGGTACACCACTATTGTGTCTAGGTGCACTTCCCTAGCAATGGGTCATGTGAAACACACAAAGTAATATGTGCTTGTTAAGCTAATGCAGATAGCCTGGACTTAAAGTACGAGCTTAGTTTATTATTTTTTCTAAGAAATTAGGCTGTTTGTTAGTGGTTGGATAATTAAATATCTACAACAAAAGGCAACACACAAACTTTTACTCCAATAAGCTGTTTCAGAAATATGCCGTGATAAAAAGATATTTCCTTAATTTTTGTAGGAATTGAATTAAGGAATGTATACGTATTCAACCTACATTTGTTGCTTTCATTAGGGTATGAAAATCATTTGGGTTGTTTAAAGTGAGCGAGAAGCTATAATTCGAGCTTCATACACTTTAAACAATTGTGAAACTAAATGCTTCCTTAGCTCTGATAAACGCGTTTAACAGCGATACATTTAAAATTATATTACATGTACATATATATATATATTATATCACGAGCATTATCAAAAACCATGATGTTGGACCTAATTAACTTTGATAAGTGCATATTTACCTGCGGCGCTTCCAAAATTTCCGGCATTCATTGAAGCTTCTAGCTTTTCCATTTTCAAAGACAAAATTTTCCTTTCCATCATTTCACTTTGAACGATACCCTTAAGCATATCAATAACTGCACAATTACAGTTGTCCGAATATACGTAGTGATTAAAAAATGTCAACAAAACTATTCCTCTTAAATCCATCTTTACCAGAAAGTTGTCTCGTTTGTGAAAAAAAATTTAAATTTGTATTAGAGTGTTTCGGACTTTTGGTGCTGCCTAAAACATTTTCATTCAGGTATAAATCATGTTCCCAACAGTAACTGATAAATGTACATACGAATCGCAAGTGAAGTCAGTAAACGCGGCACTTCAATCTCAAAGGCTTGTAGCACAGCGATGGTCACTCTGCTACAATCCGATTTCATCTCTGTCGATTGTGCGTCGATTAAGTGCTTCAGATGTTGTTTTTAAACGTGTATGTTAGATGAAATGGTTCCTACCACAACGATTTTAACCTAATTTTGTTACGAGATAAGTCTACCCAGTTCACCCATCGAGTTATCGGGCATATGAACAATTGCGTATAATGGTGGGTACTGATTAACTGTATTTTTATGATACACACAATACTATTTTTATATTTTAATCAATAGTTTTTATTTAAGTATTTAATTTTAGTGTATTTTATTTTAGTTTTAACTTATTTATTTTACATCGATCAAGTATTCTAAGGTATTTAATTTCAATTTTCATTAAAAATTATGACGATGTTAAGAATCTTTCAAGTAAGTTTATCTGATCAAATGTCAATCATTGCTTGTGTCACTGATCTTTATCAATTATATTTCATCACAACATTAAAGAATATATATGCTTTCTGTGACTTCATTTGTACAAGATGTATTGTGACAATTATATTGTTTACTTAAACATAATTACTTAATATAGCGTCAAGCATATGTCTTTGATGTAATACAGGCATTGCAAAAAGCAATGAAATGCATTTTTAGGACAGATAATCGAATATACCTTCTAAAGTGACAGTAGGATATTCCGCTGAGCACTTGTCAATCTAAATTTATAATTAATATTGTTAATTCTACTTGTAAATCTATATTTTTATTTGTTGGATCTCCTGCATCGTCGCAACTTCTTTCATCGTTTCAGGCACGTTTCCAGGGTAACCTCATTTATTATCCCCGTCATAGGTGCTGAGGGGGGTCGGAGAGCCACCCCCCACAGACCTTAAAACAAACTATATTATTAAATAAATAATATACATCAGATAATTACCTATATCCACAGTTTATTCATTCATTCATTCATTCATTCATTCATTCATTCATTCATTCATTCAGTCGTTCATTCACGCGTTCACTCGTCCGTACGTTCGTTCATTTATTCGTTCATTTATTCTTTCAATCATTCATTCGTTCAATCATTCATTCATTCATACATTCAGCCGACAAGCAACGGCTAACCAAGCAGACAACTATATATCAATTATTATATTATCAATCTACTATATTATAATCATTTATTAATTTCGTTTTTTTTCTGGTGACTTTGCAGCATGACTAAACAACGACAAAAAATGAATACATGTATGTACTACATGAACGTAAGATTTGAATTTAGAATCTAGTTTTGATGTTGACTTCAAAGACCACTCAATGAAAAACCCAAAAGCGGTGGATGCAAACAGGTGATCTTTTTGATCACGGGTGAATTCGTTCTTGAAACCGATCAGATTAGCGAACAAAAGAGCGGTCTTTATCTTAAGCTTATCTTTGTTTACATGTGGTCTTTAGCACAGCTTGGACGAAGTTTGTTTGATGAATTTAGGCATAATAAGCCTTTGTGATGCTTTCTTTTTAAAACATCGATTTTTAATATAATTATATTTTTGCACGTTTATAATTTTGGTATGGAGTCCCTAAAATGGTACCTTTTTTCATTCTTATTTAAGAACTTTTAATTCGTTTAGACGAAATAATAGAGAGGTTGAGATTCAAGACGTGTACGTGTACGGGTACGTGTAGTAGATATTTCTGTTTTTTACATCAACAATACATGTGTAGATAAAATTTACTACAAGTCATTTTACACGTTATCTCCGTGTACAGAATGTTCTACACGTACACCAAGTACTTGTAGATTGCTGCTAATTTATCTGTTAAAATATCAGGAAATGACTTTGGCCATAGTTAGTATATATCTTTGTTCCTTACTTGCTGTATACAGATTCAACGAAATCATCGTCGGTTATTTCCGAAAAGTAAAAGTTTAGGTTGTCCCTAATTTTGATCTTATATCAATTTCCTTTTCAATATAAGACAAATTTATGATTTATATCTATTGGTTTCGATAAAATGTATCACATAAACACAACAAAATAGAAAAAGAATCATGCTTAAGACTTCTTACTATCCTTGGCGAGAAGTGGGTTTTACTTGGCATTCCGTTTGAGATGTAAGACGGGTACGCCTACGTGTACGAGTAGCGAAAATCATTTGGGTACTACTTCATCAAGGTATGCGTTTCTTTAATACAGTACAAGTCATTATACAAGTTATCAACGTAAAAGGTACCTTTTACACGGAATTGAAAAACGTGTAATATTTACTGTCTTGTAGATCATGACTGCAATACAACGAAGAGTCATCTCCCCTGAATATTGTGATAATTATAATTTTTGACAACACTTTATTTTAATCACTAAATTTCATATACATCATCCACGTTTGTATTGTAAATTCGATACTTGTTAATTGTATTTATCTAGCTATGTAAGATAAGCTTTTAAAAATATTATATAGTCATTAATGAAAATTTATATTTATGAATACATTTCCTGTTACTTATGTTGAATAATGAAAATTCGTCTATTGTTAAAACCCAAATATATACAAGAAGAGATCTGATGGTGCTTATCATTTTCTTCCAATCATATCGTGTTATAATGGAACTTTACCGTTCCTGAATAACACGTTTTAATCTGTATTCATGTATATCTGTATAGTTTTGATTATTCTGTGAGCGTCAAACTTGGCTGAGACGAAACTTTGCGTTACCAAAATAAGAATTTGCGAAGTAAAATGTGTATTTGATATTTTCTCGTTAAATAATTTAATTAAAAAACATATTTAAATATTCTTGTCTGTCACGTGACTGTGAATGTATCGATAACGTACTATATTTTGAGGACTAAAATAGAAAAAAAAAACGAAAAGCATTAAATCTCACTTTGGAAAATTACAAGTACACGTACTATTACAAGTCGCTTTTCTCAAACGCTTTTGATAAAAACAGTGTCGTGTACGTGGACTTGTAGCTTACACGTACCCGTACACGTACACGTCTTAAATCTCAACCTCTCTAATACTTCGTTTAAAACAAAAAAAATATTTACAAAGATATAACCTAAAGATGGAAATGATAATAAAAAGGGAAGATAAAAAGGGAAGCAACTTAACTGTCAATAGTTTATATCTGTTTTATCAGACTGAGCGTAAAAATGATAATAAGCCACATGTGCTTACGGACTTAAAGCACCCTATAACCTGGTTTAAACCCCCCAGTGGCAATTTGATTAGCCACTGACCGTTCCAAGGCGGTAACCCCTCTGGTTCTCATTTTTGTTAATTGTTCGTGGTGTCTTTTTGAAACTGATCATTTTATTAACCATGCTCGCTTCCTCTCACGTGTCTGTGTGGGAACCTGTTTTTTCTGAATGTGGCAATTCCTGATATGCATATTTCACCTTTTTAAATGATCAGCCCACGTGTATGTTCCACAGCAGTTTCCTTTGAGTAAAATGCTAATATTATGTTTTCTGATATTCTTATACATGGAAGAAGGATCATTAACATAAAAACGGTTTATTTGGTTTAAGTTGTCTTATATTTCTTCAAGTTATTACCTGCCTCCATTAATGATCCGTAATTTTCTTAACAAATTCGATTGTCTTCTATTTAAATCATATTCAAATCCAAAACATAATAGGAGAACATTAACACTGTTACGTCTACTCAATCCTATTAGGTGTTTACTCAATAATATCATACAATTTAAATCTAACAGTTACACAAAGGGTATAACAATTTTATTAATAAATAAATTGAATTAACCACAAACAAACAACAAGATAAATTAATTTAAATTTGAAATAATCAAACAAATAAATGAGCAAAATCAAAAACAAAATATTGCTTAATGACTTAGAATGGATTTCAAAATCTTCCGGAATAACGCTTGATGACTACATGTATTTATAAAACAAATACATGGTATATGTGTGTTGATCCCTCTAAAAGTCTCTTGGTTGCTAGGTGACAGGTATCTTTGTTTTCCTCCAATACTTTGAAAAAACGACGACAAGATACACTCCAGTGAACGAAAGAAGTAAATTAAATACAGGTAGGTACTGAAAAAAAATAAAGAACAATAAAATACAATAATTTAAAAATAGTGTAGTTATCATTTTCGGACAATGTTCGATTGGGATGGGTCTAAATGAATATTTGTGTAAATAATTTGTCGCGATCGATGGATTTCAAAGTTTCCTTGTTGATGTAAACTATTTTAATAACGAAGTAACATTTTTAATAAACTGATATAGCCAATTAGATTGCAGCACACGTTTTACTATATCAAATTTTAATGAAGTATTTAGAAAACGTAGTATTTTAGTTGATAAAACAGACAAGCAGTAACTGTATCACGGTGTATCTTAATAACTTATTAATAGAAAAAAAGCAGTTATAAATTCAGATAGAGAAGTAAAGAAACAAGGAA
The DNA here is from genome assembly GCA_038501625.1 of Corbicula japonica. NCBI lineage: Eukaryota > Metazoa > Mollusca > Bivalvia > Venerida > Cyrenidae > Corbicula > Corbicula japonica. Next base: position 63,714 of record JAZAYU010000338.1, on the reverse strand, counting down.
CTCACGTGATTATAATTTGATAAAACAACTAGAGAGATTTGTTGTCTTTCCTGAGCTTCGGCCCAAGAGTTGACTGTGTGACGGCCTTCGCTGTTTATCGCTCGCTTTGTTGGAGCTCCGCCCACTTCAAGTACGTTCCTCGGACGCAGACAATAGTCTGGGCCATTTATATGTCCGGTTTGAAGACCTCGACTGTAATAAATCATACGATTTTTAAGTTATATTAGCTCTATTTAAATCTTAATAGTATAAAATAGCCAATGACATTAGCCATGTTGCCCGAAATGGGCCTTTCATAGTTTGAACGTGCTTTATACTTATATTCGGACTTGGCACAGGTATTGGTAGTACTGAGGACACAAAGACCATTAGCGGTACATGTAATTTCATAAAGTATAGAATATAAATGGTAATTCTTACATGTAGTTCATGCACGAAAAATTATGAACAATCATATTTATGATTTGTTTTTTAAATATACGAGCCTCGCTATAAATCATTGTTTACATGTATTTGAAGTTCCGCTCCTTTTTTTCTATTTTTAGAAAGAAAGTATTTTCATATCAATTGTTAATGTTTTTCTTGAATATTTTACAAATGTTTTACTTTTTAATTTATTTATTCAATAAAATTTAAAGTAAATAATTATCAGTTCAATGCTAAAGATTGCAACATCATTTCATAGATAATATCATAAATCATTTTGATAATACTATCATAGTTATAATCACAGAAATGCCTGGGGTGACCATTGTCCTTTCTGAATGAATATTTAATTTCAATTTAAGGCGATCTTGTGTGCCTATACCATTTACGACGAAATATTATGCCCTTGTTGCTCATAACATATTTCAGTGGCAGGTAATATATTGACAATTAATCACAGAAAACATGTAACTATGCAGAATATGTGTGTGCACACATATCACGGAACTAACTCATTTGAACATTGAAACGGGATGTCCAAGTTGTTGCTTTTGGACACGCTTTTAGAATTACCTCTAGATCTACAGACTCAATGTACCCATTCGAGACTGCGTCGTTTAGTTATAAATTAGTTAAGTAAAGCATAAAAATTATTTATAATTTTATTCTGAATTTGAAAAGTTAAATCTGATTTGGTCGATTGTTTAAATTCATCTTTTTCAATAAATTTGAAATGCAAAACCAACAAAGGTTATTTTACCCATTAATGGTCTTTTTGATTGACGGAAACTATCAGATTTAAAGAACAAAAAGTACAATAATGCATACTAGATCATCCTGCATCGTTGTTCTTGAATCCTCATTTGAGCATTTACTATATCTGTGGTTGATCGTGGACTCCACAGTCTTTCGGCTGCTGCCGACGCACGTGGCCTGGAATAAATATGATGAAATGCATTTATCTCATTTATAAAAAACAACTAAGCTTACATCTGCCTGTAATTTCCTGAAAGAAATTATTTTTAAATACAACACAGACACACAAGAATTACAATCGTGTTGAATTTGTAAATCACCTTTAGGCTCTTTTGTAAAATACACAAGACCATTTCTTCAATATGTTGATTATATCAGTTTTACATTACGAAAGTAATTTGTGTTCAATTTTAGCAGGCGCATATTCAAATTCAGCTGGCAGGTATACTTCTGTTTGAATTGATTTTATTGTCCTAAATATTTAATTCTAGATTTTCTGTTCAAAGATGAACTTACCACATAAACGTCATCAGAGTGTCTGTTGTTATAAACTCCGCCCACAGGCACGCCTCTCCTCCCAAAAGCTTACCCTTCTCCTCGGCTTCTGTAACACACCATTTTAAGACTTTTATAATTACTAAAGCTACTTAAGCAAATACAGTCTTTAATTATCAAGTTTGGTTTATCTATGGTATTATTTTATTTCGCGGCGACAATTTTTGGCGTGGAATCCGTAAATTGCATTTTTTTTAGTGTACACAAATCTGCGCATGTATTATTCTTTAAGATTAACTCCTTAGTGAGACGTTATAAAATGATTAATTTCTGCTAGTATTTGAGTTTTCGCATTTTACCTGTGCAAAATACGCAAAATTTGAAAAGCATTGATACCACGGGACTTTATTTTGAATTATTAGTTTGTGTGCTTCACAATCAAATAATTGTTGAGTGCTTTGTATCTGCTTTCCTAATTTTCATCAATTTGTTGTTAAATTGAATGTTAATTCGAAAAAAAAATATTTAAATTAAACTTTTAGAATAACAAACATGTACTAAATGTTGCCTGTCAAAATAAATAATTCTGAATATTTTAAGACCTGACTCGTAAGGCGATGGTTCACAACTGTAGTAGTTGTGCCATGATACACCTATCATGTAGTTATCTAGATACCAACAGGTCGAGTACAGAGTCCTGTAACCTTGCTCGTTCAACGTCTGCACATTGCTCGGTTGCCCCATCCAGACTTGCATTATGGACTCTGGGGGAACCTACATGTTTAGAAACGGGAGAAAGGAACTTGATGCATGAATACGTCAAAATCCCTTTGATTCATGGGTTTTGTTTTTTTTAGATGTATCATGAAATATTAAAGTTCATATCATAAATAAAATAAATTTTAAAATGTGTGGTACATGTAATCTGCATTTAACTATCATGATGATAGTTTCAGGAATAAGTTGTGTGATCAATGTTAAATCCTTTACGTTTCATGGATATTCGAGATATCAAAGATCTACATGTTCTGTTCATACATAAAGCAAAAAGGTATCAACTTGACTGTGTAAAACCTCCATTAAAGATTGTTAACACAAAAAGTCTTGATTGAAATAATTCATGATTTGCAATAGATATAATAATTATAACTTATTTGTTCATTAAAAATAGGTTAAACATAAACTAAAGGTTCCCAAGTTACTGACATGATCTCTCGTAATCTCCTTTGTTAATTTCTCAATGACTTAGTTTTTTTTATTTTACTTACACGAGTGTTCTTATTTTTATTTCCCATTTTTTAATGAACAAAGTGCATGCCCTTCAGATTTATTATACTCCAATGAGTTGTTTTTCCTTTCGTTATGAAACGAGTGTATGTACATTGTATAATGACTTAATATATGTGTGTATATTCAGACAAAGGTAAATCTTGAAATTGCCGTTTTTAAATGCTGTGCTTTATTTACTGAATTATGGTCTTAATTCTATCGTTAAATAGTCGTTTATATCAAATACTGTTTTTATGAGATTGACATGAATGGAATACTATTCTTGTTTTTTTTTCAATGCTATGATGTTCTGTCAACTACGCTTGGTATCGTTTTGCTAATTATATAGTTACTGTACCTCTTTCGTATTCTTCAATACATCTTCCCACATAATGAAATGTTTTGACCGTTTCTTTTCTCTCGCAGTAATCTTTAATGTGTTTATCAGTCTATAAATTGATTATAGAAATATATCAAAATGTACATGTTTTAAAATATTTAACAAATACTTCAGACTTCACGAAGATCAATATTAAATCTTATGTAATAGTATGTAATACTTTAAAACCACATCTATAACTACTTTTAATACGTTTAATAGGTTGAAAATTTAAGTCTCATAAATGTTGTTCAGATAATTTTGAAGTTGGATAAACTGGTTGTAACATTTGTCTCGATTGTCTGTAAATATGTTGGGAAAGGTTTGAAAAATAACAGACAAGAACTGGGTTTATCACAGCTGCGGAAATCCCTTAAAACATATGCTTGGGTGTTCAAAACGAGAGGGACAATGGTTAAATAGAGTTAAAGTGTGCGGTCAAAAATAACGAATTGTGATTATTTTTTGTTGTCAATACAGGTAAAATGCATCTGATAAGTAAAAAAGAAGATATATGACACCTTTTAAAGTAATATCCTATCGCCATGTTGACGTAGTTTAAAGCATTAGATTGTGCTTCGCTGGCTGAGATGTTTCCATGCTCTTGGAGGTAAGCGGTAATGGATGGGTTTGTCGCCCTGTAATAGCGTAAGAATGTTTAAGAAATGTTGTTATTGATGGATGGTAGAACAGTGATTGGAGAGATGTTGGAAGCTTATAAAGCGATGAACTTGTTTCCAGTAGCAAGTCTCGCCGTACTTTACTTCAGTAAAGTTATCAGTTTAAATTAACCTCTAGATTGGCATATGCTTATTTCAAAACATGCAGAATGTCAATCAGAGAAACAGTATACAGGTATACTTAAACCATCCTTTTCTGCGGAAACGGATGGTTTACACCGTGTCTGCCTCTAGTATGGGTTCAAACCGCTGCCACCGAGTTTGTATGGTTTTCGGGGTTCTCTTTGCATTCAAAACATGTGCGTAATTATCATCATTAATAAATAACCTTAAACAGATGCCCCTATATTTTGACTGCATTTTCAAATTTTTAGAAATCTCGTGCACAAATGATATGAATCGGCAGTATTCAATGTTTTAATTAAATGTTGATTAAATTTTATAAATATTATTATGATACAATCATTATATTTTGAGGTAGTCAATCAATTCACCAGCAAGTATCGTGTAATTCATCTCCACCCAGATGCACGAATGGGTCAGGAAAAACGTCGTAAATCTCGCTGAATAGTCTCGCCATAAAGCTATACGTTTCGTTCTGAGCAGGGTTTATAGGTCCTATTGGCCCTCTCAAAGGTTTATCTTGTACGTAGCACGTGCTTTTTATCTCTGGGTACCCGAGCCAAGAGAATGTGTGACCTACAATCAACTTACAGTATTAAGTTAAAGAAAAAAAAATGTTTTGCAGGACTTAAAATAATAGAAATCTATTACACCGACTTAGCATCAACATTTTTTTCGAACATTATAACCACTATATATAAAGGTACATACGTATTAAATTAAGGTGTAGAACAGTTCTGTTTCCAATAAAAAAATAGTTTTACTTAATATTTTATACAAATTAAACGTTTTAACTTGTGAATAAACAGCAGAATGTTTCAAACTATACCTGGGTTCATCTTTTCAAGTTCAGAAAAGTTAAAACTAGGTGTGCACTGTAATAAATCTACGTTTTTTGACAGATGGGCCGGAATGTGTCTTGTAATTCTACGTGTCATTGCGATATTTACGAACTATACAGTAGAAACTGATCAAAAGGAAAACTGTTACATGGTCGTGTTTTAAATTTGCCTGATTATGTGTTACATCTTTCAGAAAGAAATTTCCGCCAGGGGCATGCAGTCATGTACTAGGACAATTTCGCACAATAGAAATGAAGGCAATTAAAAAAACACTCTTTGACAACTATTTTTGCTTGCATTCATTACATTTTTAATTTTAATCATTAAAATGTTATCTTGAAAATGTATGTAGCATCCAGTATTTACATTTATTTTCGTGATATCAGTTATTATAAATTATTTGTCAGAGAGCCAAATATATGCGAAACAACTTACCTGGACTATCAAACTCCGGTATGACCCTGATTCCCCTGTGCCTTGCATACTCTATAATCTCCGTAATGTCTTTTCGAGTGTACACTAGTGTTGGATGATATGCTCCCTGACAAAACATATCAAAGTCTTAATAACATTACATATAATAATAATTTCTTTTAATGCATTGTACATCAATTGAAATTGTTTAAAGTTGTCTCCTATACATTCTGAAAGCAATAATTAGTACAGACTTATAAATATATATAGATCTAATTTGTATATTAACTTATTTTTGAAATGTAACGATGTAAAAAAAACATAGCATAAGAGCTTAAGAAGTTGTATATGAAAAGATATAGAACTAGCTTATAACAATTGTTGCACAGTGGTCTCCCCTACGGTACAGCATTCATTTTTCTTTTTAACAACAACTTTTGTTATTCATAGTGTGCATATATGTACTTGATAATTAACTTCACATTCTATAACCATTGTAACGACTGACGTCAATGTTTTCTCCATTATCTTTCATAATGTCTAAGAAACAACAATAATAAGATGATCGTGCAGGATTATACCAATAGTGCGTATATATAATAAAACTTATTCCTCTACATGTATGCGTTAACAGTTTACCTTTTCGCTAAGTTTTGGGAACACTTCACTCTGATAAGGAAATGAATTATCATCAACAATGTGCCAGTGGAGGACATTCATCTTGTTGAACGCCATACCATCCTGTAAGACATAAACCTGGTTTGCATAACTTTGTAATAAGAATAAATGATAACGACAAACAAACTACAAAATTCAACACAGATCAAATACATCATGAAATAAAAGTACAACAAGAAAACAATCAAGTCCAATACACACATTATTTCATGTCCTCTACCGTAGCTATCTTTCAATACAACCATATATTTCGTTCGCAGTCATTTTTACAAAAGCACAGACGGACCGGATCGATTCATTGCCTAATTTAATGAGAAATATGACATATTTAAACACTGTATGTATTTTTCAAATCATTACATGTTTCTTGAAGTTTTCCTGTGAATGAAACAACTTTATGGTGTATCTGTAAAACTAATTCCTGATGATTTCAGTTAGATTTGGTCTTCAGAATGACTGTAAGAAATATTAGTTAGGCCATTTTACTTTTCATCTGGTGTCAATACCCATATATACAAGTTTTATTCTACATATGATTTGGTCATGAACTCTAAATTCAGATTACCAGAATTTGTACAGGTCATCGGGGCTATAAAATGAGAATGATGGCTTGACATTACAGCTCATGACCTATAAACATAACGAATTGTGCAATCTTGATCTGGTACAGGGTGATCCATAATATCTGATACCCTTTTGAAATTTAATAGCATTAATATCATCAAACATAGGCATATGCTTTTTACATAGTAATAGTCTAGAGGCTTCAAAGTTTTGTTTGATATACAACACACTATACTTGAATTAGTTATGCTGTCGGTATATCCAAAATAATATTTTTAACAAATGTTCATTGTGACGTCCATTTTGGTGATTATGACGTCAAGTCTTTTCTTGAAATTTTATGTGGCTGATTCGCCTTTTTCTCTGGGGACATTTAAAATGTAAAGTTTACACACCTAAATAAACATCAGTTCAAGAGCTTAAATCATCAGTTTAACAAGAAATGAGAAATATAAATTCACAGATGTGCAAATCGGCCAAATCAGACCATTCCAAGAAAAGACTTGACGTAATAATCAGCGAAAATTTACGTCAAATTGAACATTTGTTACAAATATTATTTTGGATATATACAGACTGCATTTCCTATATAAGTATGCTATGCTATATATCAAACAAAACTTTAAAGCCTCTCGTTTATTGCTACGTGAAAATCGTATGCCTATGTTTGATGATATAAAAGCTTTTAAATTTCAAAAGGATATCAGATATTATGGATCACCCTGTATGAAAACTGGAAGTGTGTGGTTGTTTTATTTTCTCGATGTTGCTATTCGTGACTTTTTGAAGGTCTAAACTACCAGCTTATTCAGGATATCGTAAATTCAGCTTAAAAGATTGTGTTCTTAAAAATAATATTTTACCAACACGTCTTTTAGGGTGGAAATCTGGATAAAATGTCTCGATGTATCAACAAGAATTCCTCGATGAGGGAATCTTGGCTCGTCATAAATTTCCGTCATTCTTGCGAAAATCTGAAGCAAAAAAAAATATGTGCTTTCTCAGATACCAATCGAAGTGAAATTTTAGTAAACATATGATTCAAACAATCAACCCCAAATAAGATCGAGGCAGAAAATAATAAGGCTTTTATTTTCACTTTTTAAGTTTTCTTTCAAAAGCGGATTACTACTTACTGGCGAATCAGACTTGTGAAACATGTACAACTCATTGTTTTATTTCGTTCACCATATTTTAATGATCATTAACCATGAAATAATGTGTTTTAAGTGCGTATCCTTATGCAAATAATTAACTTCTACATGAACAAATTTAACTATATACCTTTACTTAATATAAATTGGATATTCGTTAATGTAACATTGGATGGACATTTCTACGTTTATCGAAAATGTGATAAAAACAACAAAGTTAGAAAAAACTTTTTTGTGTTCTTAGCATGCCAAGAAATACCCAGGCAAATTTCCGCTTTTCAATTTCTACACAACTGTCCTGAAATGCCCTTAATTTGACCGCATGACCCTATTAACCTTCTCTAATTGCATAAATTCAAAGCAGGCGGAGCGTTAATTTGACAAGGTTTATCAGTAACCATGCAGTAGAGTTGGTAATGATGATACTTCATACATGAACATGGCATTTCTGTGTAAATTTCTGGAGTCTTGTATAACTTCATTAATTTTTACTGTTATAATAAAGTATATAATATATAAGTATCAGAAATAAAGTTAAAATAAAATGACTATTGTATGCATATGCAATATGCAATATGTTCTTTATGTTTTTTGCGTCCTATATTTAAACAGTAAATAGTACCATTGCTTTAAATCTAATAAGACATTTAACATTGTTTTGCTGTTGATGTTTTCTCATAAAGTTTGGCTTTATAAACGTCTAAGAAAGTTTAACAGCAATAAATTCATATAAATCTATTTGACATTATAAAAACTTGAATACAGGTATAACGAATACGGATTTCAACTTATACTGGATGCACACTTGCATGCATGTTTATACATACAGTCGGTATAATATGTTTTAAAGTATGAGACTGAGGACCGAGTGGAAACAATAATGTACACACTGATCACACATTTGTTTTGTTTTATTTAATTATTGTTTAAGTATTTTCTGTAAAGGTTGGGAAGCAAAAGCACTCAATATCTTTCGGGCAAGTTATTAATGGTTTATGGATAAAAGTCTTTCGTCTTAATGACAATCCTTTGTACACCTTTGCCCAAGGTTATAAAACTAAGCATGGAAACCAGTCTCAAATCTCAAGCATCTGATTGGCTGAAATGGCGACCAGTCGCCACTTCAGCCAATAAGATGCTTGAGATCTGAGACTGGTTTCCAATCTCAGCTTTATAACCTTCAGCCCTTGTCTTGTTGCAATCACAAAATATACAATGTGCGTACATATTATTATGTTGTAATCCGCAATCGGTGCGTACGTCTTATTTTGCTGTAATCACACATATACTGTGCGTACATCTTATTTTTTTATTATCACTTAAAAGAATTTCTCTTATTCAGAACTTCAAAACTTTGTTTTCAGGATAACAGATTTATTAAAATTTCAGTACTATAGTTGAATCTTTTTAAAATTTGATAATTTATGTTTTGAATGTTCATAGTAATACTTTTTGCATAATGGCCATTTCTTGTCATTCATACATCTAGTTCCATAATTGATATAATATGAAATTTTATATAAATCAATGCTTTCGTTTTTTATAATATTATTTTATTACAATTAAATATTCTGACCATATTATAACAGTGCAATGTAATATTTAAAAGAAAGAAAATGCGACCAGAAAATGCTGCCTGAGAAAAGCTCAAGTACTAGTATGATTGTATAAACTGCTGCCAAAATCAATCCAAGGCGAATTTCTTTAACGCAGGTTTAATGTTTAACAAATTGAATGTACACATGCTGCCCTCTGCTCTCTCTCAATATGCTTGATATGCTGGTTGTATGCATCCCCAGGGAGTACCTGGATACCTTCTCTATAGAAATGAAAAGCGGAAGGAGTTTCTTGGCATGGTAATTTTATTCATTTGATCTGGATACTTTTCGCGGCGGCTTTTTCTAAATATCCAACATTTCACTATAATAATAAAGCCACAAAAACTGCTTTCCATTAACAAATCCAGTTTTAACAAAAGACCGGACCTTTGTCGACCTGTAGGTCAGTTAGTCTGCAACGCTTTAGACAATTTAAATAAGAATCTACCTGCTCTGTGCCTGTCTTTTTAAACAGAAGCTGGCTAAATGTCTCCAGTCCCCGAATCACACCCCAAATTTGTTCAGCGACTAGACTGGTTTCGCTTGGTCGAATAGTTAAATTATCTAAAATATTCCGAGCAATCGTTGATGATTATCAAGTAGGTCCATGTTGTTCTTAATAATGTATCTGCGAACAATGCATTCAAAAAAGTTGGCCAACTAAAAACAAATTAGAAATGTTCAGGTTATTTTACGCTTTGAGTAAATTTTGCTTTGGAATATGGTAAAAGAAATGTAAGTTAGCATATGTATCATTTTGCAAAAATACATGCGTTCTGAAGAGCCTTTAAGTTTTAAAGTTCAATGGTAAACTTTGGCAAATGTGTTACTAGAAGTTCTTTATTTTATTGACATTTACCTGTTCTAACTTGAATAACAATTAATGAAAATAAATAAAAGCAAGAAATAAATAAACTCACATGACTCTTTCATCTCAACATCAGGGTACCCGCAGCTCTCAGAGGCCATGTTAATCTTGAGATCCAGCAACGGACTCACAGTTTTGTATTTAGCATTTATTTCCTTAACATGATCTTCAAATGTCTTTGCATTAAAATTATATACAAAATTATATTGTTCCTCTGGTATATGGTTTGCTATGATTTTATTATATCTTGAAATTAACTCAGTTAAAATATCACACGATTTGCTAACAATGGAAATTTTAAAATTTGAAATATCTAACGCTAGCACACTTTCCTTCTCGGATACATAATGTTTCGGTAAAGGCCAAGGTTCCCCGGTTGAAGAAAATGGTGCAAACCGAATTGGAGGTTGAAATTCGAAACGGGAGTCAATATTTAAATTAAACATGTTGTCTTGTAGATTGACCTTTGGTCGACTGTGAGCGTCAAGAAATTCATCCAAATAAGGATTAGTCTTCGGTCTTTCCGCGTCTTTCTTTGCGATTTGAACAAGGGTGTCTTTCAAGTTTTGAGATCCTCCTGGTTAAAAAAAAGAATGTTTTTTTACATTTTTTAAAATTTCCTTAAAATATGAACCCTTTCATTTTTTCGAAGAAGGTAACTTTTCTTAAAAATTGAATATAAAAATGTAAAATAAATGTTCCCCTGCACACTATAAATATGCGTTTGGGAGAAAATATACTAGGCGAGTCTATACCAGGCTATATGTTTTCGTAGACTTGCATGAACAATTCCTGCTTGGGGTGTTATTAACCTTAAATTATATTTTCGACCGTTATAGAAATCGAGGAAAAGGAGGTACATATTTATTCCAGCAGGTTACATATTGGACTTTATTAATTAATATTTTGACAGGACCTTTTTTTAATGATATTCATTTTTGTTCTGAAGATGTTGTTCGTTCATAACGACGGTAATGTATGGAGTAAAAGGTATAACAGCTTCATCTTACGGAAAAAATGGTGGTAATTTTTTCAATTAAGGATTGAATCGATAGTTGATGGTTTCCATTTGGGTATGGAAAACAGTTGGGTTGTTTAAAGTGTGTGAAGCCCGAAGTATATTTACACTTACAAATAATCTCATGAATACAGAAATAACTAGAATAATTCGTGACATTATGGCTTTTTTGAATGGCTATTGGAACAGCTACGTTGACGACAAAGTGAATGACGGCACGCTTTTTCGCAGCAACTCGTGGCAAAGCGTGCGTGCACGGCGACGTCACACGTCAAAACAGTGTGCAATGTCCAATTAATTGTGAACGGTTCTACTATAGCCACGCCTTTTAAATTATTAGATACCTTTATTTCCTCCACGTCACACTGTTTACCATTGAAAATTATGATTCCTTAAATGAATAAGACTTCATCGTAGAGGACGAAGTTGAAGTGTAAATATAGAGAAATAAACATACTGACAGTGGATGAACATTCATTTTAGAGATATTTCCCCAAAGTGATTAGCATCCAACGGTAAAGTATCAGTTAATTTAAAAAGATAAAAACTGTTGTAAACCGATAAATGGTCGGATGCAAGGGTTACAGAAACGAAGTTTGTTCGGAGAGGATTTAGGTTGGTTATCAAATTAATGTTTAGCTAAGCAAAGAATTTTACTTACCGGCTGTGGAATCAGCGAGCGAATCTCTTAGGCCAGATCCCGTGAAGAGAATACAAACCGATATTAGTAAGGACGGGACATGCATAATGCTGAAATACAGGAAAATTTATTATAGTAATGACAAAACAAAGAATTGACGGAAAAGTTTGTTTTGTTTTTTTCAAAGTTTCCACGTGAATTTTAATAGCATCTTTGACAAAGACAACAATAAACTAAAATTTAAATACTTTAAAGCTATTTTTCTGTAAAGTACAACTGTTGCAGCTAATGTTACAAAAGTGAACGGGATCTTTAAAAGAAATTGAACACGACAACTATGAAAATACTGCTGGCTCGGTTTGATTGAGTAATGTTCATGATCAATAGTGTTAAATGCAATATTACTGCCCACAACGGGTTGAGCGCAGCTGATATTTGCACCAGTAAACAGTACTTTATAGAAGAATAAGAAAACTCTCTTATTGGTGAAAACTAAAGCAACGCCGTCTATGTTTAACCACTAACAAACTCAATTTCATTTTTGCGAATCTCAGATTGTACTCACTTGATGTGTTTGAATCCTTTTATTGTTACATGCATGGCTGTAACTGCCTTCATAAAAAGTATCCCTTAGATTAACCATGTGTTATCATACATTGTAACTAAAATTTGCAATGTTAACTTTTTTAAAGCTATGAAATTCAGTATACTGAAGACAAAAAGAAACGAAAAGATGGAACAAAACTTTCTCATAATTAACGTTTTGGAAATTACATTACTGATCCAAGTATATGCAAAGATATGAAAAATGCCATAAGTGAGTTCGTTTAAAGCTGTCATTTTAATATTTCATCGTTTTCAAAAGCAATATTTGTCAAACCATTTATTTAGTTTTGGTAAATTTAGAATTAAATTTATCCTTGTCCGGTTAGAATTTATTCACAACTTCTACTTTCTTCATTAAATATCGATATATGTGCAAAACCATTACTTAAATAATGATTATATAAAGCATCAGTAAACCAGATAGTTCACATTAAAAATCGGTAGTTTCTTTTTTGATCAATGTATTTGTATATTAGATAACCGGAGTGTCGTGATAATGTTACGATAAAGTGTCTCTTTGAAGATTCATGACATTACGATAACGATTTGTAATGAGGCAAGGATTAACGCACTGCATTTGCTAAATTGATAAGCTGCGTGCACATGCGCAGTTCATCAGACAGATTTATCAATATTTTGACACATTTCTTAACAACGCGAGGTCTTTTATTCTATATTTGTCTCATTTTATCTTGAACCTTCTTGCTCTTTTCTGATTAAGTTTCCTAAAAGTAAGTTTGTCAATACCAAACAGATTAAAATTATTTTACTAGATATGTCAACGTTTCGATTAACTCCTTTATCATGTGCTTATCAGCATACAAAACATTGAAAGAAGAATTTATTACGTCAGATGTTATTAGAACGTAATGAGCTTAACGAGCTTATAATAATAATAATAATAATAATAATAATAATAATAATAATAATAATAATAATAATTGTAATTCAGTGATATACATCACGGTACAATTTTATTACAGGACTGTTCAGTTCATAGTCACTGTTAAGAATGATTATTTAGAAAACCTCTATAGAAGTTATACATGTAGTTTAAATATGATATAAAACAGTTTGGATTTTCGAACATAAAAAAATACAAAAATGCACAAAATTGTCTATAAGGGAAGTCAGTATTATTATTAAGTGATATGTAGCTGTACTCTTTATCGGATACTTGTTCTTTTTCAAAAATTCTGTATTTTTCGTGATAAACAATAAATGACAAATGTATAAAAATTTTAAAATAAAATAGTGCGAATGTTAAATAGTTAGATTAAAAAAAACTAGTACTCCTTTGTGGTTTTGTTTTACTGAAAAAAATAACGCATTTTACCTAGTAAATCCGCGGAGAGATAGACGCGAGGTCATTTCATTGCACCAATCACAAGTAGCCGCTTGATTTTTATACTGATGGTTTCCATTTGGTCTACAAAAACATGATTGCACTGATTTAAAGACAAAGTCAGGCACATGTAGATACGGAACGCAGCTTTTGAAATACTTTAAAGACAACGCGGTCGGTAAGCTGAAAATCTTAGATTAAAATGTCGATAATTAAGCTATTTCATGAGGACAGTAAGTTAAAAGAATTAGGGAACTAAGCACGAAATTGATTGAAGGATTTTACCGTGTGACTTATTTCACTTATAACGCGGATTTCTGCGTCAATGCTGCATCGATCTCTTGTTTGATGCATGAGATGAATTTTAACATCTACCCGTTGATTTGTGTGACTTAAGATTAAGAAAATCAATTACTATTTACACACTGATAATATGACAAGTTATCAATAAATATCGTAAACGTCGGGCTTAAATGAAAATCATTTCAGCTCAATAGTCAATACCAATTGATGTATATGCAAAATAAATTAATTGCGAATAAATAAAATTTTCTAACTAACATTGAATTATAAATAATTAAAATAAAATTAACAAAAACATATTTTGCATGTGCATTTGAAATTAAATAATAGGCAATTAAAAGGGCATTATCGTATAGTCACAGTGTTGTACCCTTCATTAATACTGATTCACAAAAGATAATGTAGGAAAACATAAAGAAATCATAAAATCATATCATGTTTCTAGACTTAGTATAATGCATCGTGTAAACGCATTACTACACATCAGCTGCATCTTTTATGTTAACTGCTGCAAAATAGATTTACAATGACTGTTTTAAACTGAAGCCTTGAATATCAACGTTATGAATTCCTTCAAACAAGTCATCATCACTCGAGTCAGTGTTGTACGCCATTTGTAAACAATAACTGTGCGACTATGCGCATGCGCAAATCTAATTTCCTCTTCCTGGTGACCACTGACTTCACACGGGTAATAATGACGCGGTTCATGCCTGTTTATGAACGTTTTTTGAGTGACTTTCGGTCAAAATGAAACATCGTTCTAATTGGTATATTGTTATAATAATTTGGAAACCTAAATAAAATAGTGTCTGAATTCAAAAACATCAAATCTGGAAAGGCCGGAAAAAACTCTTTAATTTATTGTTAATAAAAAATATTGAGTATGATTATGACATAATACATTGCATGAACACTTTCAATAGTCTGAATGATAAGTAGGAAGAATTTTTGCAAAGTGTACGTATTTTGAACCATTCAGTTTCCCAAATTTTGAGATTATGTTATATCTTAACAAAAATAAAATAAAATAAATAAAAAGATATATTTAAACTCTAAACGAAAATATTTAAGCATACCAGCATGTGTTTATAAATGTGTGTTATTGTGTTTGCTATCCCCTATTTTTATAGATACACATTAAAAATAAATACGTAATGTTTTGTTTTTATGGATTTAATTTCTTATACGATTATGATTCAATTATACGAGTGTTGTAATCATAAGTAATTATGATAACTGCAAAAAATGCATTTTGCTTCATTACGATTATATGTAATTGAACATTGTGTGACTACTGATTTATGCTGATTAATAACATTTACGCTTGTAAGAACTCGACATTAAATGCTTTAAGCCGTCACGCTCGAAGATAAGCTATCGCGGTTTATGAGGTACATTGATGGGCAATGTTGTTGAGTGCACAAAAGTTTAAAAACCTGACAGCTAGAAAAGTGTTAGCCACTTAATCGTTTTTAAACAAGAATTGACGGCATCATATCGATTATAATTGCCACAGAAGGCTACCAGTCACCGCGGGTGACAAATTCTTAAATTGCAAGCTACTTATCACTGCGGGTGACAAATTACTGATAACAACATTTTTTGTTTACCTAAATCAAACATAATTGAATAGTTTTAGCCTTCTTACATGTATATACCATGTATAAGGACTGACCAGATCCCGAAAACATATTGTTGAGAGGAAATGAGAGATTGGTTTATTAAATAATAAATTCAATTTTAAAATTATAGATACCACAACGAAAATGGAGAAACCGAGGAGGCACCACCTTTGAAATGTCAAACAATTTGCCAGTTGGGTTTTAAACTAGGTTCTTAATTGCACCAACGAAACACTTGCCCCGACAGGTTCTCATATGAATAAACCAGAAAAAAATTGTCTTGATGAATTACACACACATATAAACATAAGAAGCTTAGCATTGTCAAGCAAACTTGAAGATACGCAAGTACCTTGCAGAGATCTAAGCCCTGGATGAAACTAATTAAGAAATGCATACAGCAATATTAAACTAAACTTCGGAAGTTGTGTGACTTTTTAGTAAATATACCTATTGTAAAATAACATACCGCAAACAACGATGCCGATCTCGAAATTTTAGTCGTATTTGCCACTGGGGTTAAAGTAGGTACCCTACTTTTGTTCTGTCATGTTATTCAAAACATTCATTTATACGTCAAGTTACCATGTTGAGTTAATTCCATCCATTGCATCTTAATTTTATCCAAACTGTTTTAACACCGAACTTGATTTCAAATAATCTCTTAATATCAGATTATATAATATCACATGAACGCACTCACTAACAAACCTTAAAACTATCTGTCCTCACGAAATTGATAACTACAAAAAGATCCAGACTTTTAAAGAAATTAAAATGAAAACAATTTGTGAATGTAATTTTTTTAGATGTATAACATCGCGATATGAGATTGTGAGTACAGTAAACTAGATAAATCCGACATGTATTTTAAAAATGCTTAAAAAACTCGAAATGTTAGCAAAAGCTCTTATCGGGTATATACTACGAAAACAAATGTCATTTTAGGGTAATTATTAGATCTATTTATTAAGGGGTTACTCATTTCGTCATTGCACTATCATTGATGAAAACAAATAATGAAAATATCTCTAACGACAAAAGGCAATTCTATAAAATGTTGCCTTGAAAATGCTTTTATTTTCTCTGTAGTTTTCATACATCCTGAAATGTTAAAACAGTAAAGAAGACTAGCTAGACTTAATTATTATTTACTTAATTATTATTTACGATTCTTTTTACATCCAAACTTAGGGTAAATGTTTCCGCGTGTTTTACCGGGGAAAGAAAATCTTCTTTGTTCTCTAGGTATAAGATACAGGGTACGTGCATATAGGAACTACTTTCGGAACTACTTTCATAAATAAATGACGTTTAAGCTCGGTTCCTTCTACCCCTCCCCCGCTGTCCCTCGGGTTGTGAAAATCCCGCCTTCCCCTCGTGGTAATGTAAGATACGTTTAATCACACTTAGTTTATTTACGGTCTTCTACAAGTAATAAAACAAATTTGATGTTTAAAAACACTTCATATTTTTGTCCTATACATGTACTTGACCAGCCACCTTTAAATAGATGCACGCAAATTAATGCATACACCGTAATAAAGAAGCAAAGTTTAAATGTTATTCAGTGCAGTGGTCAAACACCTTAAACTAGACGCAAATAATAATGTACATTGTAAGGTAGCCAAGTTTAAATGTTTACTCAGTGCATATGAGATAACCAATGTGTCATGCAAAGGTATAGATAAAGTGTCCGTCAAGATAATACTGTAGAACTGGTTTTATTCGCGTTAGTTTTTTTTTGCTAAAATTCGCGAATCACTTACCTTGCGAATTCATAAATACCGCGATTAACCGATTATGATATGAGTTTCCATATAATCGAAAGTAGGCAACTTAAAATAGAACAGTTACTGTTTTTTTTTGTCAAAATCGTGAATTTTTTACCTCTCCAAATTGAAGCGTTTTGCTTATAATGTTCAACAAAATTTCTTATTGAAGAAAAGATACAGATATGTAAAACGATAAAAAATAAGCTGTGAACACTGATGGGATGCAACAGGTGTTGACAATGTTACAAACTATGTGAGACCGTTAACAACATGAGTGCTAAAATGCATATCAATGCATTAGCCCATATTATGACCTGCTAAGAACAAAATATATTATTCGATATTGCTAGTTTCCAGGTTATTGGTAAATGAACATTAGGTTGCCCTAGGTCATTAACAATAACGTAGGACACATGGCCCAGACATTTTCAAAAACATATACATTGTATATTATACACATATACAATGTATATTATAATATAATTATAAATTTTGTCCATCTGTGTTAAGTTAATGAAAATTTAACAGAACAAAAAAACATGAGCTTATGAAATTATCGATTAGAATGTCACATTGATTCCAGTAGAAACATGCAAAAAGGCAGTGTCCGGTTTCTTCTTTTTTTGTAAAGAATACACTCATTTGATCGCCGTGTTTCTTTTTGCGACAAACATTACTGTAACAAAAAAACTGTGCAAGACTTTTGGAAATGAGATGACCGTCTGTGTTTTCGGTTGGAAACCACGTAGAGTTAGTGTCACGTGACTGTTTTGCATGTAGCTATCAGTAACACAGTGCATAATCAAGAAAGATCGACAGATGTATCGGGAATTCGGTGAAACTTTAATCAACTTTAAATAGATTTAAAAGTTTTAGCTTTCCAAAAAGCTAGTCGGTTATAAGCACAACCTTTTAACAAGACGACAGAAAGGTTTGAATTTTAAGCCACTTTTATTGAATGCCATACAAAAATGTAAGTTTACTTATAAGTATTTCCTCTTTCGAATGAGATGCAAAAGTATGTGTGTTCGCATGTTCCAAATATTATTTTGTTGATTCAAAACCAAATTACAACTAAGTAAAGCTTTAACTTTTAATGTCCATTATTTTCACTTTCTTTACCTGATTTAAGATTTCTGCAAAACTGTGTGTTCTGGTGTTCCAAAGAGAATTTTTAAATTCAAAACCTTATAAAACTTGAGCAACCAGTTCATTAGTGGCAAAAGGCAAGATAACCGTTAAGCAAAATTATCAAGAAAGTACCGACGGATGTATCAATATGGAGCTATCTAAACCATGTAAAACATTTCATGGGATGAGTTTCACAAAAATGATGCACAAGTTCTTAGATTTGTGGTCAGCAAAATCAGTAGCTAATCTCTGTTCAGTGTTCTCTACACATTTTATTTTTTATAGACAAAATCCATGTACATGTATATGTTTATTGTTCGTTGTCGGAAATATCTTTATGAGTAATAAGCCTAGCTGATAAGAAGCTGGAGAGAGGATTTAAGAATAGGTACATGTACAGACTCCAAATGTGACGTCCCTCAACAGCCAATAAGAGGCCTCTAGGTTTTTATAGATAACGACTGAGAAAGAGTCTATCCATAAATAACGACTGAGTAAGAGTCTAATTGTCTAAATTATCCGTTCCGTCTTGAACGTGATCTTTGCTTTACATCACTGTTAACCGGTGTTCAGGTAGAAAGCTCAAGTTTGGTCGATTATAATATGTCGGTGATGATGACCGACAATGATGACCGACAACAACTAAAAATGCAAACATTTCAGTTGCTCTGCGTCCTCGTATGTTGCAAATGATACGGTTCGAATTTTATTATACTATTCGGAATTATTGTTTGCCTAAGAGAAAAGGTGAAATATGCATAACAGGAATTGTCTCATTCAGAAAACACAGCCTCTCCACATAGTCAAGAAGAAGACGTAGAGAGAGCATGGTAAATAAAATGATCAGTTTTAAAAAATACACCACAAACAATTTAAAAAATGTTAACCCGAGGGGTTACCGCCTCGGAACGGTCAGTGGCAAATCAAATTGCCACTGGGAGTTTAAACCAGGTTCTAGGGTGCACCAACCTCACACTTGCCCAAGACTTGTGAGCTGTGCCAATTTTGAACTCGTGCCGAATTTGAAAAAAAAGTCCCAAACCTAGCTCAAAATAATAGTATGAGTGCATAACTGCAATTATATAGTATGTGTGCGCAACG
Organism: Corbicula japonica; assembly: GCA_038501625.1. NCBI lineage: Eukaryota > Metazoa > Mollusca > Bivalvia > Venerida > Cyrenidae > Corbicula > Corbicula japonica. The sequence continues at coordinate 43,924 of JAZAYU010000338.1, read as the reverse complement.
TAATTAACAGAAATGAATAATTACATGCACTATCAACAGTAAAACATAACCAAATGAACCTTAAGTCGTACAAAAATATGGGATTTAATCGTTTTTATGTGTTTCTGTGTCTAAAGGTGTCTAAAAAGGGAACACAACAAAGATCACACCTATCACATCAAATTCACTGCTAAAACGCAATAGTACGGAAAAGGATTTACCAGTTAAAGTTTGGAAAGATAATAATATATATTCTAGACTTTAAATGCTCCAAATAAGAGCAGCATACAAATTGAAACATGGCTCACATACATGGGACAAACAAGGAAACATACTTACCATTAACAGAACGTAAATATACATGTACGAGGGATGATAAAAAAACGTAGACTTTTGTCATTGCATCTTATTTTGAACCATGTTCGCAATAAATTATTATATTCAATCGAAACACAAACGTAACGAACTGAGCTAAATTGGCAATATATTTAAATGATTTCAAAAGCGCGTCGCTTATTTGAATAACCATGGTAACACGTAGACGGCGCACGCGGTTGCCATTGTATTTTACAAAGCATATACCTGTCAATTAAAACAAAATTACTAAAGGAAAAATTGCCAAACCTCGCAAAGTCAAAGCACGGTTTACAAATGATGTCTTGCCGAAATTGTACGTCATTCCGACCATGCGTTTTAAAGACAGTAAATATTTAAGAGAGCTATCACCAACGTTAAAACGTTACACATGTCGCCATCAGATCGTACATGACAAAAACACAAAGACAATATACTGACACTCAAAATAAATTAACATACTCATAGAGGAAGGCATACATGTATACGTTTTAATAAGCTAACAACAAACAACTACATATACAAAGAAAAAAGTAATGCACTAAACGTAAGAATTATTGTCAAAACATGTTGTTCTGTGATGAACTTTCACGCAAAAACATAACATATAACTCTTAAAACAAATAACCTTAGTAACATCGTAAGGCTCAAAGCTTATTAAACCTGATATTATTTATATAAATTTGTTGCTCTAAGATACAAAGTTGCTCATATAGTTCATCACCTACGAATTTGTGTATTTTTTTCAACATATTTTGACTTGTTCTATACAAGCCGCTGAGCTATAGCGTTAGTCTTAACTTTACACGATTTGAAAGTCATTTCATAAAATTTAACGACAATGAAATGAGCGTTAACGTTAATGATTTCATTTATTTTACCAAACCTGATTTGATTGTAATAAATAAATGATTTTAGAAGGAAATGTCGGCGTGAACAAAATGAAACTTCATCAATAGTTACATGCAATAAATAATACTATTTATATGACAATCCTACAATTCTAAATGAAATTATTATGTTTGATTTCAAATTGGTATTAAACCCAACAGATGTTAAAAAACATTAGAAAAAACGCTCGTTATTGTGTATATTTACAGGAAATTAACAGACAAATTGACGAAAACGAAAGTTACTAGACAAATAGGGCAAAGTGATAATGTTTAATACTATTATTTGAACATAAGCGTTGACAGGAAATAATAAAGTACATGTAATATGTGTATGCATGTTAAGGAAATGATAAAAATTGTAATGAGGATGTACTTGAATGTCAACACGTAGATTAAAAATCAAAATGAATTGAGCAACTTGTTCAGTCACGTGATTATATGAAAAATAATAAATGAAATTTTGCCTCTGTATGTTATTAGAGTCCTGAAGATATAATACTTCCAATGTACCAGCCGGAATGATTAAACATCGGAAGTCTAAGCATAAACGTTTCATAAAACAGTTTTAGTAGTTTTGAATGTGCTGTGTGGCGGCCGTAAAACGTCTACCCGTACTTTCAATCAATACTGTTATCGTGTCATCCCTCAGGGATTGTATTTTAAAGTCATTTGTCACGTCCCTCCCTACTCACCCAAAGACTCTTATATCTTCTTCTGCTCATCCTTTTCGCTGCGTGAGGAGGCTGTGTTTGTGAGTGTGGCGATTTCTGGTATGAATATATTACTTTTTTATTATGATATTCCCCATACTGGGAATCGAACCCGAACTGTACGGCAACAGCGCATAGCCATGTAACTACGATTAGAATACCTATTGGAATTAACCAGGACAATCTCCGAAAAGATGGTATTGATAATAATGATATAACTAATCATCATAACATGAAAACGATAACCGATTATTTACTGATAACAATACAGAGTGTATCTATATGAAGACATTTTACGGCCCCCACACTGCACAAATAACGCTAATGTGTTGTTATATAAAAAAAAACGAAAAAGAACAACGCTTTTTAATAATCTTCTTCCAAATATTAATACTTCTATTTTTGAAAATAGTTTGCGTTTACTTGTTATTTCGATATAAAATTGAGTCCAATACCAAAACACAATACGGTGCACGACAATTCGTCGAAAGACACTTGATAGAATACGACACAGGACAGAAAGGACACATGGTATAATGCGATAGTTTAAACACAATTATAAGCGATTATGAGCGATTTTTATTCTTACCTTAAGTTTCCTTTAAACGTCGAAAGTACAGTAATCCAGTTCATGAAAGTAAAGATAATTTTAGTCTAATTACGTTCCGCTTATTTTTTTTCCTCAATTTTCACTACCGAAGTTATGATTAAATGATGACTGATCGATTTTACTTATAAAATCTTACCATACCAGATGCTACGTAAAACGAATGTACTACAACAAATGTTACTTTTGAAAAGCGTTTATATATTCATAAGATAAACGAATAAAACTCGATATTGCCAAGCAAACTAAATATATAATACTATTTATCGGATATTCCTTTGAAATATTTTAATTAAAGTTTCATATATATTGATTTACAGCATATCTTGTATAATTGCTGAAGCGGAATATCTTTTATTATAAGACATGAATGGAAATCGATCTTGCCACGGGGATAAATGAACTTAAAAGCAACAAGTCAAATGAAGATGACTCTAGAGAGATGGAAGCTCGTGTGCATAACAAAATTATCACATGGTTAATTTATTAGGGCAACATACCGAAGAATGATAAATTTTCGCGATAAATAGCGTTTAATATAAATTAATAGCTCTTTGATTGGCTAGCTTGAGATTTAAAGTCGAAAACGGTAATATTCAATTGCACACAGTGAGAGGAGGGATGGAGAGGGAGAAGTGAGAGAGGAGAGAGAGGGAGAGATGAGTAAGGAGAAGGAGGGAGAAGAGAGAGAGAGAGGAAAGAGGGATAAAACGCTAGGGGGATGGAGGGTGAAAAGAGATGAGTGGGAGGAGGGAAAAGAAAGAGCAAGGTTAAGAACGCAACAGAGAGACGGAAAGTAGGAAGAAGAAAGAGGAAAGAAGGAGAGATATAATGATTATTTAAAATTTATCTAAATATTGTTTTTGTACTTAAAACATCTGTTAATAAAGCCCAAGCATAGACAATTAAAACGCCATCCTGATGGCACCTGAAAAAAAGTGTAATCATTATGGCGATTCTCCTGAAAAATGTCAATGAATAATAAAATATTTTAAGATATATGTATTTTAAACAAAATCCACAGTGAAATAAGCGAGAATTAAATACATGCAAAAACAATGATTCAACAGTACATGAATAAATTTTCACACATGTGAGCGATGTCGGTCATCCTAAGCAATCCATAATAAATTTATGTTTAAACTTTGATCTTTCAATGTCTGATTTCACATGAGATGTTACCATATTGACTGCGGAGAAAGGCATTTCATTTTATTACCTAATTGTATAGCCAATGAATACCATGAACAACCGACGAATAATTTTGAAGACGCGTTGATGAACTGGTGCAAACCAATGTTAAAGTGAACATTTGAATATGAGACAAAAGTATAAAACTATTCGTCCATGGTCCACGAGCATCGATAATGCCGTTTTTCGGCGAACGAAATTTTTATTAACCCTTTTTTCAATATAAACGCTTTTTAACGCATGTGCGACCATTGTAGATCCAGATCAGCCTGCACCTCCGTGCCGTCTGATTAGGATCTGCCTTGGTCGCATTTTGATCTGAAATAATCTAACAAATCAAAATGCGAACAGTGAAGATCCTGATCAGACAGCACGCATGTGCTGATGCTCTCGATCTATAGTGCTCGCACATGCGTTAAAATGTCTATACGCTGTTCGCCAATGCCATAAAAGTGTGTATATGGAAAAAATGAAATATGCATATCAGGAATGGCCACATCCAGCATACACAGCCTCCCCACACAGCCAAAAAGTAGAGAGGAAAAGAGAGCACGCCACAAACAAATAACGAAAGTGAGAACCAGAGGGGTTACCGCCTTGGAACGGTCAGTGGCAAAACAAATTGCTCCTGGGGGTTTAAACCAGGTTCTAGGGTGCACCAACCTCACACTTGCCCCAACACGTTCTCGTATCACAAAACAAGTACAAATTGTCTTGGTAAAATAACTCCAACCCACCCATCAGCTCAACAATGTTGCATGCAAAAGCATACAAACATATAAATATAAAGGCCCGGTCACACCGCCCAAACGTTGCTGGAGCGTTCCTTGAACGGTAGGAAGGTGGACCAAACGCTCGTCACCGCTCACAAAATGGAAAAAAAATCGAAAACACGGGCGTTTGTTTAGCGGTGCACCGCTGAAGCCGGCGTTGCTTTAGCGTTGGTTTAGCGATAGCAAGCGTTGGTATAGCGGTGACGCGAGCGTTTGGTACAGCGGCGTTCTGCGCATGCGCCCGACACCGTTCCAACAACCCCGTGTCCGCTCGTACAACGCTTATAAGCGCTGCACCAACGTTTTTGCAACGTTTAATCGCCGCCCGGGCAACGCTGGCGAAGCAGCGCTGGTGCAGCGTTCAAAAAACTCGGCGTTGGCCTAGCGTACCCAAGCGTCCACGAACTTGTGTCTAGCGGTGCCAAACTTTGCTTGGGCGTTGGTGGAGCGGTGGTGAACTTTGCCTGGGCGGAAATGTTTTCCCTTCTCACCGCTCGCAATATTTTGTGCAGCTCAAAACTTTCGGAGCGGTTGGAGGGCCCTTCGAGAGACATCAGCGGTGGCCGAGCGTATACGGCGTTGCTTTAACGGAGGCCAACTTTTGTTTAACGGTGGTGAACGGTTACGAGCGGTGATGAATTTTTTTCACCGCTCCAGGGACGCTCCAGCAACGCTCGGCCGGTGTGACCGGGCCTTAAGAATTTAATAGCATTGCAAAGCCAAAGGGCGGGTACTTAAAGGATTAACAGGTAAATATCGATTTGCAACTATTTATGCTGTAAAGCTAAAACTGTACACTTTGTACAATAAAAATGAACATGACAAATATTTTCAAACGGCCATGAACTTATATTTCACAAGTGCAGGTTAAGTTTTAACCATACAATTATTGTCAAGAATGGTGTGTTCTTTTTTCCTTCGCAAAACGTACAATTTAGTATCAAGACTAATAGAATGGTCGAGCAACAATATAACATGGTTTTACAGTTTACTATTGGTCCATGAGAGTTCGCTATACATGTGTAAACGCTGGCTGACGGTTGTTAAATATTCATATACTCATACAGTTTAATATATCCCAAAGCTTAAGAGGATAGGATCAAAAATGTTTTAGTACTATTTAACATTTTATATCGTTTCATTTATATAGATTACAATAAGTTTTCACCGAAGCGGATTAAGTTGCTCCAATAAGTGGAAATCGATCGGCCATCAAAAACACTTAGAAGTGTAAATGACCCACCTTTTAAAATCTGAACGACTTTTTTTAAATTAACCGAACGAATATAAATAATTAATGCATACATTGTTTTATGTAGATTGTCGTTTTGACAAGATTTTTGCTTATATATTGCTTCATCTTATCAGAACTTAATTCGGAGCAACATATGTAGTCAAAAACGTACAAAAAATAATGTAACAATTACCTAAAGCTTACCTTTGTTAAGTTACTTTTAAACACATGCAGTGAATAAATCCAGTGTATGTATCCAGTGAGATTGATATCATAATGAAATCTCTCGCCTTAAGTTTTATGCAAATTTCGCAATAAATGTAGAGTATAATCGATATCGACTACATCGCCAGATGCTGTATCAAAAAAATACTTCAAAAGCAAGAAATCTCGCCTGTGAAATGAACAAATTGCTTCAAAATCAGCGTTTCGATCGATTGCGGTGTTTACTCACCTAAAGTCGTGGAAAATTAATTGTTCATTGACCAAAAAACAAAGTTGAACAAACAAAGGGTTAAAGTTTTATATCGAACAACACTTTAAATTTATAACGCTTAATAGAGTTCTGTGTTTAAGGTGTTGGATGTAGTGAAAAGACAATGAATGTTCACGTCTGTAAAGAAACCACAATGTCATAAAATACGAAAATCAAATACTTATAACTGTTTTAATTATGGAAAACTCAGAAAATGTCTACTGTGTTATTTTAGACATTTTATGTCAGTTTTCTAAAACAAAAATGTTTTAGTTAATGATATTCTAACGAATTACGTGGTTAACCTGACCATCGTAAAATTTAGTAACTTATATTATAATTTTATTGGATGTCAAACATGCACAAAACATCAGTATTTAGCAAGACATATCATAACATCATGCTTTTCATCATTTACAGAATACGCTTACAGTTACTGTTAAAAAGATTTTTAACCCACTGGTTAAATTCCGAGTCCAAATATATCAAGCATTCAGTCCACCTGTTTTTTTAAATTGTACACCTCAATTGCCTTATAACTTTATTTTTTTTTAAAGACACAAGCTAATCAATCTAACAAAAAAGTAAAATACAATACGCAAGACCAAGCTACATTTTATCATTACATAAAAATTAGAAACTTTCAGGCATGTTGAAGGGTAAAATCTTACAAATTAATGTTTGTACCTACTAGGGACCAAAAACCGGAATGGTTTTGTTCTGGAAATACCGCATTTAATTTGAAACAATCTTTGCTAACCGTCATATGCAAAACACCTTGGATGGAAATTGTTTTGTTTTGTGCTGGTTACTGGTGAAAATATTGTAATGCGCTCAACACGGGGCTTGGACGTCGTGGGCAGTTAATTCCATTTCCATTAATACCCATGAACAGGCTCACTGAAACCGAATATTTTTCTATAATAGTTGAAATTATTTTTGAGCCATAAGCCATGCAGTATTTTTCAAATCTTTCGAACCTTAATTCTCATAATGTTGCGCGTCGGAGATGTGTTTATTATAGGACAATTTGCTCACGATTATTGCTCGAACGTTTAATGACGAACATGTATTGTTCGCTTACGATCTTTTAAAGCGTGGAAGTAGGCGTGACTTACAGAGAGGAAAAGGAAATCATTTAAATATTGATTTGAGCGTTGACTTTTTGGCTGATGATCGACTTCTTAAAATGTTTAACCCTTTACTCCATGTCTGTTATCACATAGGGACCAGTGTAGATCCAGATCAGCCATAAAATCAATGCCATCTGATCTGGAGTTCGTTGTTGTTTTTTTTGTCAGAAATAACTTAGTGAGTTTAAAAGCGGACAGTGTAGATCATGATCGGAATGCACAGATGTGTCGGCTTATATTGATATTAACTGTTTTGCCAATAGATAAAAGATGAATCTATGGAGTTAAGGGTTTAATGGAACTTTCACTGACGAACCCTTGTTTCTCCACCCAACATGCATTGTCACACAGGTTTCCTCCGAGACCCATTGTGTTTTCAGAGAAAAATTTGCATAATTCGCTTTCTAAAAAAGCAATACATGCATATCAGGAATCGCCACACTAAAAAAAAAACACAGTCTCCCCACGCAGCGAAAAAGAAGAGAGGAAGAGAGAGAGCGCATGTTTTTTATAAGTATGTCAATTCAAATAGGACGCCACCAACAATTAACGAAGAAGAGATATATTCTTACAGTACATGTTTTCAAGCCACAAAACTACTTGCAGTTTGACAGTTGATTTTGTTTATACCCATATATGGTAATTTAGGCGGAGACTGTTTTGTCAGTTACAAAAATAATATCAACCATTATATACGTTAAAGTTACAAAAATAATATCAACCAATCGAGGCCGCATGGTGTAAGACTAACGGTGACATTAAGTATACGTTAAAGTTTATTTAAAGGCTTGTATGAAAAATTAAACGGTCGCCCAGCTAAGCTGAGCCTGACCGTTTAATTTTCATACAAGCCTCTAAATGAACAATAACCTATACTTAATGTCACCGTTAGTCTTACACCATGCGGCCTCGATTTTCTATAGTCATAATCGGGATTGTTATTGTTATTGTTATTGATAAATGTTATCATTTGATCTAAATGGATAATACAATTAAAGTAATTATAATTAGTCTGGATCCCATTTAAATCCTCTTTATGATGGATTAAAATTACTTATTGGTGTAGGTATTAAGTTGCGCTCAACCCGGTGCTAGGCGGCGTGGGCAGTAATATGCATTTCCATTACTGTCCATGAACATGCTCAATCAAACCGAGCCTGCAATATTTTCATATTTTTCGTGGTCGATCGCTTTCAAAGTTCCCTTGCCATTATTTTTAAATGAATTGCTAGCCAGAGTATATACTGTCATGCTATGAATGAAACAAGACTGCAAGTCACAGTCAATTATGTAACTACGGCCGACGCCACTGAAAAACACGAATATGTCATGTTAATTGTTGCTCACTCCTTGTGCCGTCGTAACGAACAGTTCTTCACTGTTCTAAACCCAGCCCAACTGTTTTATATCGCCCAACACTGTATAGCACAAACTAGTAGAGTACCAAACCTTAAAACTAACTTTAAATTAAATATTTTCTAGAAAATATATTATTTTCTCGTACTTCAGGCTTAAGCAATGTTTTAAACCTTGATGTTATTTTAGTTACAAAAATCTAACTCAACCAGTTACAACAGAGGTGATTGTGCCGTGTGGCTGTTGTGTAGATTCTCCACGTACATATAATTAGGACTGTAATCGTTTAGTATCTTTGAAGGCTGTTGAGCAAGTTATATGGGGCGCGTCACGGGAAAAGGTACCTTCGGACAGTTGACGTCAATCTTTGAAATGACGTATTACATTTTAGCAGGCGACATTAAATAAATATCACATCCCATTGGGGGAAACAGTACGAAATGTTAACCCTTGAGAAGGTAATGTCAACCTCGGCTAAAACCGAGGCGTTAGCCGAGGTTGACATTACCTTCTCAAGGGTTAACATTTCGTACTGTTTCCCCCAATGGGATGTGATATTTATTTTATTACACCGAACATTTGTTTTTTAGAGATCTTGACTATGACCATGTTTAAAGAAGAGAAAAACAAACAAAACAGGTCAATTACGCATGCGTAGAAGTTAATTTGTAATCGGATTTCCAAGATATTTATTTTTAGATCCACGCGAGGGTGACATGATGCTGTCGCATATGTAACAGTAGCGATTATCTCCCTGTGACGTCACATTACGCTATATAGTAAACTAATCACGTGAGGTGTAATAATATTTATTATGCATTTAGCGATAAAAATATCATTTTATCGTCAAAATGTGTAAAAAATCACATTTTAGTTGAAAGAAATTGATTTATAGTTGTAAGTTCTTTCTAAATTTAGTGAAAACTAAAACATCACTAAAAAGGACCGAAGATACCTTTTCCCGTGGCGTGCCCCATAACTTTGTGTTAATACTGAAAACACTCAGCCTGGGACTTGGAAAGGTGCATTACTATCACTACCCATGAAAAGGCTTAATTAAGTCGATACTTCAATTGTTTGTTGTAAGCATGATGTTTGTCATGTTCGGTAGCTTTCAAATTCTTTTCCATTTGTCTAAAACATAAAACATGCATATCAGGAACGGCCACATCCAGCATACACAGCCTCCCCACACAGCCAAAAGTAGAGAGGAAAAAAGAGCATGGTATTACAATAATCAGTTTCAAAATGGACGCCATAAACAAATAACGAAAGTGAGAACCAGAGGGGTAACCGCCTTGGAACGGTCAGTGCCAAATCAAATTGCCACTGGGGGTTTAAACCAGGTTCTAGGGTGCATCAACCTCACAAAGCAAAACTTTTAACCCTAAAGCCTTTTTTTCAAATATGCCGTTAGTTGTTGTTTGTGTACTTTCTGTATTATTATGACGGACAGACTATGCTCTCGTAGTTAGCTTTTATTTCTATATCAAGTCTACAGAAACTTTGTTGTTATATGAAGTCATCCACGATATGAAATTAGAAGTTTTATTCGGTGTTACACTCGGCATGTTCTTAGACCTTACACTTATTCAATCAGTTCTTTTATCAATTATGAAGTCCACTCTTCCTGTTAATCTATTTAAAAAAATAAATGAACATATACTACTCAAAGTTTGATAGGGGCAGGTAAGTTTTCCCGCTTAGAAAGTATAACACTCAAGTTCAATCATTCAACTCAGTTCACTAATCCATCGATTTTCAAATAAAACAATCCATTCAAAACCTAATGTATCACAAACTGTTATGAATATGATAACCTAAACAATAATAAAATCATACTACAAAAGTTGCCCTGATCAAGTTTTTAGTATTTGTCCTTTTTATAGGCCGTTTTCTGTCGAGTTCTTATTTTGTAATTATTTGTTAGTGTGCATTTTGGAATCGATCATTTTACAACCACATGGTTTCTTTTAATCTATAAATTTTGCTTTGTTGACAGGCTGCGTTTTGTGGATGTCATTCATGATAATAGGTGAATATTCTAGCAAGACAACAGTTAAACAAATCGTTTTTTAATATAATACAACAACCAAGTATTATGACGATAAAAGTCAGAGATATAAGGATAATTATCTATATTTATGTAATGAGTCATTTTGACGAAAACATTAAACGATGTTGACGATTACAACAATGTCAAGTTGTAATTAACACACACTACTGTTTACTATAACTTGTTCACGATTTTTATGCGCCCGTTTGAAAAACGGGACGTATTATTGGAACACCTGCGGCGGTCGGGCGGGTTGGCGGGCGGCGTCCACAGGGTTTCCGCTCTCTAAGTCAAAGAGTTTTCATCAGTTCTTTATCAAACTTGGTGAATATGTTGGTGTGCATAATGTCTCGACCAAGTTCTATAACCAGCCAAATCCCCCAAGGCACTCCTGAATTATGGCCCTTGAATTGTCCAAAATTACTGTTTCCGCTCTCTAAGTCAAAGAGTTTTCATCCGGTCACTTGGTGAATATGATGGTAGGCATAATATCTCTGCCAAGTTCGATAACCAGCTTAGTTGCTTCAGGCACTTAAGAGTGTTGGCTCTTTGTTTATACGAAAAATGTGGCAAATTAGCCAAACTTTTTGACGGGCGTATTTTGTGGCATTTTGGCACTGTTGTTTAAAGATAATGTTGATTTTTCTTGAATTACATATTTCTCTCTTTTTTTAAATACAATAGTTATTGTAAAATTTAGGTGAAATAACAACAATAATTATATGAATTTAAAAACTTGTATTTGTGAATTTCTTTTACATTGTCGATTAAACATGTTCTCTTATAAAATGAGTTCTCCACCGATTTCAGGACTGCTGCCCAAGAGATCATATTCTGCCGGTGATTTAGAAGTTATACATGTTTCCGTGTGTCATGCAAATGTAATTCAAAACAACCAACTTATCGCTTATTAAAATAGAAAAGGATAAAACGTTTTGAAATATTTATTTTTTGACATGAAATATTGAAGTCTCGGTTTTTAGCCGGTTAATGCGAAATATCGGAAACATAACGATTAGAACCAAGTTGAGCTTAAAGTTCCCTTTTCATGTAATAAAATTTACGCAAGTAAGTAAACATAGGTACCCATTTTGATTTACCGATAAAACGATGAAACTTACTATGAAACCTTTAACTCAGTATTTTACGCGATATTTTCAAATCAAGAACACTGCATAATCTGCATTGTATAATTTAAAATTTAAAAAAAATGAGATTAACTTTTGTCAAGAAAATAACCGACAGGACTGAAAAGGATCAGCAAGTTTGACAAGTAATCTTAGAATATAAATCAAAAAGTACGTGAAGTTAAAAAATAGAAGCATGAATGAGAAACTGAATAACGAATTTCACCTCTTCAATTATTCATACTGGAGATAACTTTATATAATATTACATACAAGTACAACATGTATTATGTGACGGCTGTATTAGTGAACGAGACCGTGTCTGTGTGAGCACAACAAAGGACTTCAATCTATATCATTTTGCTGTATTTCTTGATCGGCACTATCGTATTAAAAGGTAAAAATAATGGAGATATATGGATAATTATCTAAATTAATGTAATGAGTCATTTTGACGAAAACAGTAAACGATGTTGACGATTACAATAATGTCAAGTTGTCAATCATGACCAAGAGAGTCAGATTTTGTCAACAAAATATAATAACAATAACTTACTTACAGAATACTGCGTTTACATTGTGTTTTTCTTTTATCACAATCTATTTTTTTTCATTTTCATCAGAAAAACAACAACTGACTTTACTGACTGGAAATTATAAATACGACATAGTTTGCGATTAAACTAAATGTTCGAATAACTTTTCCCACAGGACTGATTCCGCTCGGAAAGATAAATGCTACATGAATTCCGATAGGAATTGAATAAACGCAGGAATCATTCCGATCGGAATTAAATAAACGCAGGAATCATTCCGATCGGAATCACTTCTTCCGATCGGAATTTTTCCGATAGGAAAAAATTCCGACCGGAATAATTCCGATCGGAAAATTTTCCGACAGGAAAATTCAGGATTCCGATCGGAAAATGTCGATTCCGATCGGAATCGAAGTTTGACACTGAATTTATTTTCCAATTTTCTTGAAAAACTAAACAAGATATGGCATTGAAACATTCCAGTTTTTCTATTTAAATCATGTGTAATCACCTGATTAAAAAAAACGCAAGAAAATCGATAAAATAAAAAAAAAGTTTTCGGAAAATATAATATTCCGAAAATTCACAGGATCGAGTTATATGCATATTTAACCTTATAAGTATCTTGCATGAGTGTGAGGTGGAGATGAAAAAATATGTCATCGATGGGGAACTGTTTTGCGGGAATAAGGCTCTGTCGATTGTCACTTGCAATATATACTGAAAGGATAAAGAAACGCAGGGTAACATTTGTTCCGATATATTAAGAACGCGTTCTCCAAATAAAGTGAAACTTTGTGTATTGAGTTATTAGGTCATGATACACCTTAACATGTGTCGAAAGTGAATAAAACTTGTCTCCACTGCCTCAGTGTAAACCGTCGTGGAGCATGAGCTTTCGAACCTGCCTATCCAATTGTTACCCTGCGTTTCTTTATCCTTTCAGTATACTTTTTCCTGCATACCTTTTACTGTTCATAACATTTGTGTTTATGTATACACGCTTAATTTTGATTACTTACGCTGAAGTATTGACGTTTACGCAAACCTTATTTTGTAAATGCGTCAATTACTTGAATATATTACGTCAGATACTTGAAGACGTGATGTCACTTTGATACCACGCGAACGTTATCTTTTCCCCTGTCATGCGGAAATTCTTATCAGGTATGCAAAAATATTACGAGAAAACACTTTTAAATCGACTGTACTTAGTTCTTAGCTACACATTATATTTCTAATTGGTAGAGGTGAAGACCTTAGACTTACAAACTGTTTTGTAAATTGATGAATAACTTACTTTACCATGTAAAACTTTAACCTTCACCTATATTAACATGGATACATCACTTTTACATGACGATATCATTTGCTGATAAAGACGATAATGTTTAAACACTGTGAAACCTAAAGATTACCGACTTTACTGCACAGGAAATATTCGATAACATATTAATATGTTTTTGGCTAATTTCAACATAGCTGCATGCACGGTATGTGTTTTTGAACTAAAATTAACAATTTAAAAGTTAGTTAAATTCATTTTAAAACATATTTCTCGGGAGCAGGTGGACGTAACGAAAAGTACTTATGGACTCTAAACAAGCTTATCTGTTTGCGTTATTTTGGCATAATTTAAAGTATGTTTCACGTCGCATGACTTAGTTTCTACAGAAATCAATAGGTAAACTTGCTTTATTTGTGCATTGGTGATTGATTTTAAGGCCCGGTCACACCGCCCGAACGTTGCTGGAGCGTTCCTTGAACGGTAGGGAGGTGCACCAAACGCTCATCAGCACTCACAAAATGGAAAAAAAATCGGAAACACGGGCGTTGGTTTAGCGGTGCACCGCTGAAGCCGGCGTTGCTTTAGCGTTGGTTTAGCGTTCGCGAGCGTTGATATAGCTGTGACGCGAGCGTTAGGTATAGCGGCGTTTTGCGCATGCGCGTATCGCCGCCGTGGCTCGCTGCTTCAACGCGCGACACCGTTCCAACAACCCCGTGTCCGCTCGCATAACGCTTATAAGCGCTCCACCAACGTTTCTGCAACGTTTAATCGCCGCCCGGGCAACGCTGGCAAAGCAGCAGTGGTGTAGCGTTCAAGAAATCGGCGTTTGCTTAGCGGATCTACTAACTTGGGTCTATCGGTGCCAAACTTTGATCGGGCTTAAATTTGTGGAGCGGTGGTTAACTTTGCCAGGTTGGAAATTTTTCCCCTTCTCACCGCTTGCAATATTTTGTGCAGCTCAAAACTTTCGGAGCGGTAGGAGGGCCTCTCGAGAAACATCAGCTGTGACCGAGCGTATACGGCGTTGCTTTAGCGGGGGCCAACTTATGCTTAACGGGGTGAACGGTTACGAGCGGTGATGATTTTTTCACCGCTCCAGGAACGCTCCAGCAACGTTCAGGCGGTGTGACCGGGCCTTTAAGTCAAATTTAAGTCAATATATAAATGCGTTAATTTTAAAAAAAATGATTTCTCTTTCAATAATTTGCAGCAGTTATAATAAATTTAGGTATAGAGATATGCATAATAATTTGATATTATAATTAAACGTGTGAAGCAAAATTTGAAAAAAGCGAAAACAACCATTATGAAATTATGAACAAATGAGATAAGGCACTGATTTTACTCTGATTTTAGCGCCTCTATCCGCAATTTATCTTTATTTGAATTTACGCATTTTCAATTTAGTCGAATTGATACGCTAAATATAATACATGTACCAAACAAATACTGTGACAAACGTGAATACCGATTGCATAACTTGAACATTCATACATGTATGTAATTTTGGGCAAACTAGCAATTAACGTAAATATAAACAGAAATAAATATATTTCGTAACAACAATCCGACTGGCACTGTTTAATTCTCAAACGCTGTTGTGGTAAGTTTTTAGGTTTTGAGCACACTAGGACCTGATTTTTACCGCAGTGACATATTGTTTTGCACATGGTTCCAATGCGGTTCCTGTAACCCCTAAAGTTCTATTTTATTTTTTCTTTAATTGTTTGTAGTTCTTATTAACCCATGCTCTTTTTTCCTCTCTACAATTTGGCTGCGCGGGAATAATGTGTTTTCTGGGTGGGACAATGCTCAATATGCATATTTTATATTTTAAACGAAAAGTTACTGGTACAGTAATGGATTAAGTCAACTGTAATCTTTATACAAACAACAGCGGTATGCCTTATCTCCAAAATATTCAATTTTCATATTTTCATACGTGTACGTATAAATCACTTAACACAAAATGTTATTATTCTCTTCCTGTTGAAATCAGGTTTGCAAAACGATATGGAGCTCTAAAACAAACTGTTGTAAGAACGGAAGTTGTTGTTATGCAGAAGACATAATTTACAAGCCCGTGCAGTTGGCAAACACATCTAATACAACGCGATAAGATAATAACGAACGTCACAAAGACGATACATTCTTAGGCTGCACTTATATATCACAGCAGCATACTTGAAAGAAAGGCATTTCATATAATAATTAATTACATGTATATCATAAATTTTCTCTAATTCTTTCTAAAACAGCTGAGTTTTGACATTTAATATGTTCTTATAAGGTGACATATAGGCCCGTTGGGCCGGGTGGATACTTTTTGTTTATTTATTTATATATTTATGTTGTTTTGTAACGATATTCACACGTCACTATAATAAATGATTACTTACTGACTGACTGACTGACTGACTGACTGACTGACTGACTGACTGACTGACTGACTGACTGACTGACTGACTGACTGACTGACTGACTGACTGACTGACTGACTGACTGACTGACTGACTGACTGACTGACTGACTGACTGACTGACTGACTGACTGACTCACTCACTCACTCACTCACTCACTCACTCACTCACTCACTCACTTACTTACTTACTTTACTTACTTACTTATATTCGGTGGCATAAACTCTGGCTTTTTGTTAAAAGGCATTTTTATGAGTTCCTAAAATCTTTGTTTTCTAAAAGAATTTCGAATATGTATTTAAAGGTCATGGAATAAAACCTTAAGTTTGATTTATGTTATTGACTTAACTGGTTTGTTAAACAAATTTTTATAAGTTTAAAGTATCACATGCACACATATAATATTTCTACGTATAAATCTACAATATTATCGGTTTGTTTCAGATTTGCTATCTGAATAATTAGGTTTATTGAGATATCATATTAACATGTATCTCCTGACTTTAAGTGAAGGGTAGTGTGAAGTTATATGTCTTGGATCCAGGTACGTGCATTTAATTCGGCTTAGAAGTTAAATTGACACTTTTAACGATTGAAATCTCTCTCTCTCTCTCTCTCACACACTCTCTCTCAGCCGGCACATCCATGCTGTAAGATCTGGATTTGCACTGGTCACAGCTTGGTGCGAAATAATCTAATTAATCTAATAGCAAGCATCATAGATCCTAATTGCGCCATAAGTGTGCCGGCTGATCTGGATTTACTCTGTTTGTCCATATGATAACAGGCATGTTTTCACCGAGTAAAGAGTAAAAAACAAACAGGGTAATTTTGAATTCAACCTAACTGACACAATTTAGTGCAAAATAGTCCAAAACTTTGTACACATAATAAAACATATGACCTATCAAAAACGTATCGATACAAAAACCAATGATTTCTTTATTGCATTTGAAGAGAAAAGATATAATAGAGAAAAACAATGAAAAGCTGTTATTATAATATGTCAAAAGAACTTTGAAACATTACTGTATTATCAGAATGACATTTAATGTTCACGTCTAAAGCACAGGTCAGAAAATAACACAGTTTACAATCATAGGGTTTTACGGTTTTATTTTAATTAGTTGGTACGAATTTTAAACGTAGTTAAATTTTCACGATTTTTTAGCATTTCATTTTCAGGAATATGTACAATCGATGATATTGAACGGTTCGCAATTTTTATAATAGACTGTGTTTCTAAATTACATTTTCTTTAATGATTACTAAATCAAGGTAAGCCCTTTGCTCTGTAGATAGTCTTTTTAATATCGCATGTGCGACCAGTGTAACTCCAGATCAGCCAGCATATTTTATTGTTTATAACATTTTAATTTACATTTTTATATATTGACCATCTCAATATTCTTACCATACTCATAAATTTTGACGTAAACAAACATTACTTTCTAAATGATGTCACTCACTAGTAGCATGACGTAAAATACTTAATGACTCACCGTCACTCAAGTCAGCACTGCTACCTATGGAAAAAAGGATTTTCTTTCTCTGGTAAAATACATGGAAACATTTATTCTGTATTGAATTCTTTCATTTAAGTGTCACTGTGATGAATACAAACTATCTTCAATAAAAAATTAATATTGTTATTTACTTAATTTTAGGAGGTATAAAAAATCAGCGAAGTAACGACCGATTGCTAGTTCTTAGACATTATTGTTGAGTGATGTATCCAGGAAGACAACGACCGGGACACGACGTTAGAGGTATATTGTGTTCAGGCTTACTGCCATAACTGTGGTGACATTGCGGAATAAGAACACTTCTACATTGTAATTGTATACTAAATAAGAATTGGGGAAATTAACATTTTAAATTGTTGATAGGGCAACAAGATAATTAGATTTTACAGCGAAGGAAAGAAGAACAGAAAATCGACATTCTGAAATTTGTGAATTACTTTCAAATTAAATTTTAAGAATTGCCGCAAGATGGTGTGTATACTTAGTAATGTTTTCTATAACATTGCTAGAGTTGCGAGGAATAAAGATAAAGAATGAAATAAACATGTAAGAAGCAAAACATCATGTTATAATAAACTAAACAAAGCAAAACGTAACAAAAATAAAAGGGTAAACACACTAACACGTCATCATTAAAATTAAAAAGTAAAATAAAACTTAAAACATATGATGTTTTGCAATACATTCCGTTAAAAGAATACGCTTTTGTATCATTCAATTCAGCATCTTTTACAGCGAAGTTTTAAAACACTAGAAATGTAACGATTCGCGAGACACTCGATTAAGCTACGTAGGCAAGCCTTTGTTCTGTCGCATTAAAAACGTTGGTTTGCATCTCCACAGCACAGATACAGAATATACTCCCCATTGAATTAAACAGTAGGTTTTTCTTTTAATAGTTAAAAGAGATGCCATACAAAATATTAAAATTACCACATTTTTGAAAATGGCGTTAATAGGATTATATTTTTCAAAGCTTACATCAATTTTATGACGTATTTATTGTATCTTCAAATACTTGAACATTGATTTCAGGAGCAGGAAGTTTGTCTACCCAAAGAGAAGTAGAATTTCCGGACGAACGCATTTGTAAGTTAAAAAAAGGATAAATTTACATTACAGTACATCATAACAAATACCTTATCCGCTTCTTCGTGCCAATTTTATATTATTATCACAATACGTGACAATGTTACAAATCAGGTTAAAAGTTTAAAAAATTATTATTATTTCCAACAAATGTCAATCACAATTAGTAATTTATGAATACGTTTTGGAGCGGTAAGTTGCATAATTTTACTTTGCCATTTTGGTTCTTTGTTGCAGCGAGCCAACCGTAGCCAATACAACCATTCATATTCTCTGTTCAACGTTTGAATTTTCAAAGAGAAATAAACAACAAATAAGTTACTATTGCACAGGCAATATCAAATGAGAATGTCTACATGAAAAAAAAAATCTAGATAAGGTTTATAATTAGTTTTCAAGCGCATGGAATGAAATGTTCTAGATTAATTTATACTATTTGTTTTCTTCGCAACGTAGAATAACAATGTTCGAGATTACTTTCATAATTTATTTTCCAAAGCGCGGGGATTAAGATTGTTCTAGATTAAGTTTTTTATTTGTTTTCCAAGGCACCGATATAACATGTAACAGTGTTCTAGATTAAGTTTAAGTTTTGTTTTCAAAGGCACGGAAATTAAGGAGCATATTGACAAGTTCGGTCTGAAGAATATTCGAGATGTACTACATAAGAACCTTGACGGCTGGAAAGAAATGCCTTTGAATATTGGAGTTACCGGCATGTCTGGCAAAGGAAAGTCAAGTCTTATCAACGCTTTAAGAAACGTAGAAGAGGGATCGAAAGATGCTGCCAAAGTTGGAGAAGAAGAATGCACAGCAACCTGCATACCGTACCAACATCCAAAACAGAAAAATATTGTTTTTTGGGATTTGCCAGGAACAGGGACTAAAGCATTTCGTAAGGACACATACCTTGAACAAATAAATGTGGATCGGTACGACTTCTTCTTAATCGTTTCGTCAGAAAGATTCAGCGAAATTGATTCCTGGCTTGCAGAAGAACTCAGACAGCGAAACAAGCGTTTCTACTTTATCCGAACAAAAGTTGATGTCGACATGTCGAACCTCAAAAGACGATTAAAAGAAAACTTTGTTGAGCAGAATGAATTCAACAAAATGAAAAGAGAAGTTCAAGGAAAGCTTAAGGAATGTTTCGGTGGGGATCAAGTCCACGTTTTCATGATATCCAATTACGAAGTGGACATGTATGACTTCCCAATGTTGCGCCAACAACTTTTGGATGATGCTTCAAATGAAAAGAAAATGGCAATGCTCTACGGAATCCCTTCAATGTTGGAAAAAGCTGTTGAAGAAAAGGCTGCCACTTTGGGGTTAAGGATACATAAACAAGCGTTGTTTTCGGGGGCCGCGGCATTAATACCGATTCCGCTCGTGTCCGGGGCTATAGACATTGGAGTTATTCTCGAAGAGGTCTTGTTTTATCGCAACCAGTTTGCACTTGATGACGAGTCGCTTAGACAACTGGCAAAGATGGCGCATATTTCATTAGATGAGTTCAAAGCAAAGATTGAATTTAAAACTCCAGAGGGCATTTTCACGAAAAATGGATTGCGCAAGTTTTTGACAAGATACGCAACGAGCAAAGTAGCAGAAACAATCGCGAAATTTACCTTACCGGTGGTTGGTAGCGTCATTTCCTGTGGGGCTTCCTATGCTGCTACTAAATCGATCCTGCAAGATATTTTAGATTCAATGAAAAAGGATGTTATTAGTGTCCTACTCTACCTTATCAAACATGTATATGGACTGCAGTACCGCACGTTTCACGATTGAAAAAAGCATTCGCTTTGAGTTTCATCATTTTTAAAAACTTCCTAGTTATATCATGTTTAATTATAATTATCTTCCTATTTATTCATGCTTATTTTACAATAACCATATAGTGTCATGATCGAATATTGGCACGAATAGGAAGATGTACTTTAATAAATTTTAAGAAATTCTGTACATTGTATGTCAACTTTTCGTGTGTTGGGTTAGGTGTAAATATAAGAATTTGTTAATTTTGTTGTTGTTTGAATAACCCAATTAAAATCGTTAGCATCGTGTCATTCTTAATTTCTAACTTAACTTATGGAAATGTAATTAACTTGACAATGCTTGAAGTTTCTTATGTTATAATATATCTTAAGGTTTGTGTGCTTTAGCATGCAAAATTGTCAAATGGATGGGTGGGTTTGAGCTTTTAAGACAAGACGTGCTTGTTTGTACATATGAGAACCTGTTTGGGAAAGTGTGAGGTTGTGACACCTTATAACATCAATTTGGAAGTGTGTCTTTCTGGATATGGATAGGCATAGTTAAACCTTATTATTGAGGTACACAAAATATGATATCTGATTCAATATAATGGTCTGAACATTGCCGCCAGTGCGGTTTGAACTCACGACATCTGATTTAAAAATTATGAGTCTCTAATGAAGGTTGAATTCACGACCCCTTGTTTACAAGACCAGCGCTCTATCACTGAGCTATAGAAGATACTTTCACGTTTTACCTGACACAGATGGCATTATAAACAACCGCAAACGTACTTAATTTAACTGTTAGATTCAGAAGCAAACCACGAATAAATGTTTATCTGTTTACTGTTTTAACAACCTTGATGCTGCCTGAGACGTCAGTACAACCTAGAATCTTGCCAACACACGCGCTCTTTTTCTTCTCTGTTTTATGCTGTGTGCTTGTGTCTTCTGGGTATGGCCATATTCCTGATATGCAAAGTTCTCTTTAAAATTTTGAAATCAAAAATATCAAAAATCAAACTTTGTGTGTGGGAATATGTTGATAGCGAAAAGTAAGATCAGAAATAACCAGTTGATATGCAGGTGAATGTTTGTCTACATTGTTCAGTAATGTTAAGCCCATGGGTCCATGCTGATTAAAAGTATCGTCACGATCTAAACCAGAATGATAATACCAAAAAAATAATTATTTAGCAGTTCTTATATCTTTTATATTTAATCAAAACAACAAACAGTACAATTTCGTTCCATCATAAACAATGGTAACGTGATCTAGTAGTGAGATCATCGGACTGCTCGCTGAATCGAGCATTGATGAGAGTTTGGCGGTCAGCAAGGGAAGTAAGCAGTATCAGCATAAAGAAAGAATATTGATCAGTTTGTGGCAAATACAAGTAAGATAACGTAACATAAAGACTTAAATCATCATTTTATATGTTTATAGCAAAGCTCCTGTTTTATAAAAATGAGCACTGAAGCCAGTCTTCGAGAAGAGATGAAGATAAAGATTAGTTATTTTGGAAACTGCGCTCAGCATCAACAAATAATCAACTATAAGCATCAAATTCCAGAGATCTGAGTCCTGTCCTCATACTCAGTTTTCATCAACTAACACAACTAATTTTATAATAAATGAAACGTTATCAAGAAGGTAAGTCTGTAATCAAATGCCACACCTATCAACTGCAATGAAAGAAAACCAATGGTAACGTTCTTTTATTTATTGGATATAATATTGTGAAGGTAAAAATCTAACAAAAATAAAGTGTACTTTTCTAATCATGTTGATCATTAATTAAAACGACATTTAACTAAACTTACAATCTTCTTCTTCTTGACCATTAATTTTTCAATATCCGAATAATTTACTTCATGAAATAAAATGGCGGGTCATGATTTTAAATCGTCAAGATAATTATGTATTACTAAGAAAGATGTTCTACATAGCTAAACATAGCTAATTGCATATAATTGACATCAGCGAAAGGTGCAAATTGGAACGCTTAGTCTCACAACAATGACCATTCAAATTCCAAATTCTAAGTGAATCACCCGTAGATGATCAGTTGTATCACATATTGTCCTTTAATAACACCTTGACAATTCTTAAGCATCATTTAATATTATATTTTTTTATTTTTTTTATTGTGTATCCGAGTACAGTTCTCGATACTTTGGCGACCGATCCGGTAACTCGATTTCTCGTTGCCATCCTTCGATAAAACAGCATTTGTGAAGCTTTTTTTCCGAAAACAATGGGAAATGCAAGGCAAAGTAACTTTCCATTTGTCATTCGTTTTTATTTCAACACGTCGGTTCCGCTACTGGGATATATATTTGAGAAAAATGAAGGAGTAGACCGTAATCAAACATTGTATTTTGTATAATATTGATTTTAATACTTTGTATATTTAAGTCAATACTGGCACGATACTGACATTAAACATTATACAAATGTGATGAATAATCATACATATCAGCGATCATAGTTTGTCCCTTTATCATGCTTATTGTTACAAGCAATTCAAACTTCAAAATTAATAGCTATCTTTAGATCGAAAACTTTATCCTTGATTCGATGTAAATTGTTTGAACCATACAGTACTTTAAATCATTAATGATAAACAAACTTCAAGATATAGACGCGCTCTGTTCATGATTTTTTAAATCTGTTTTTGTTTTGATACTTTAAAATTCAATACTGTCAAACTTCAAAATGCCAAGTGCTAACCTGGAAGATAACATATTGCAATCTTATGCGACTATGGTGACTATGTGGGATTTAATGCATCTGTGTATTCTGGAATACGCCCGTTTAAGAAACCGGATGCAGATACTAGCTACTCAGTTCGAAGTTGGAATAAGATCAGAATTCGTTTAATAAAAGCTACGAGAAAGAGAAAGTGCACTGGTCTAGTAAAGGATTTGAGTAACAGGTGTCTTGTCCTTGACTACGGTCTGAGTTTAAAATGCAATCCGTTGTGGTTCTCACAAGGTGAGTGCCGTAGAAACAAATCGCTCAAAAAGATAACCCGAGTCTATAAAAAATAATATGTCCAAGAATATGTCCGATAAATTTTCACAGGAACTTAAAATATATGTTTCGAACAGCAACAAGATCTAAATCTAAAACCATCGGTATCGACCTGTAGATTATGTGTCTTCAAATGGTCCGTTTGCAACCTTTATAACCTACATTCGCGTTTTAGGCGTTTTGTTTCGAGACGGACAAAATACACTTTTATCGTTGTTGGATGAAGTTTATGGTGCTAGATAATTAAACTTCTTTATTATGTATATTATGTATACCATGTATGTAGCCGTTTTCAGCCAATAGGCCAACTACCATTTATTTTGTAATGCCACTACCGATTAAAAGACACAACAACGAACTGAAGGTATATTATACAATATGATGCTTACTATTTATCTTAAGTTCTTTGTTGAGTCTTTTAATCGGCAGTGATTAAAATTTAAATTTTCTTAAATACGAGATGTTCGACAATGTAGACTGAAGTAATTTTTCATCTTCACATAGGTACATGTACAACATAAAAATACAAAATCAACATAGCAATTATTTCAATAAATTTGCATTTTCAAGATCGGTCAGAATAAATTTCAGACTAGGTGTATGTTACTAGCCATCATGGTATTGACAATTAAATGTCATTGGCCGCAAACTCATTCCATAAAACGTATTACAGTTGTTAAGGTCATTCGTTTAAATCGTAAATATGAAGCTATTACATTTTCTTTGCAAACTACTGCGTGTTCTACCGAACGTCGATCTTATCGTGTTTCAATAGATAAAAGAGAACTTTGAATGCCAACGAACACGACAGAAATGAAAATATTGCAGGCTCGATTTGATTGAGCCTGTTCATGAATAGTAATTGAAATGTGTATTGCTGCCCATGCTCAGGGTAACGGCAGTCTTACGAGAGATTCCTGAAACAGTACGAGCGCAGCCCCGCCTTTTTTTTGAGACAGGAATTGCGACTGATGAGACGTGGCTATACCTCCATGACCCCGAGACAAAGGAGCAGTCTGCTGTGTGGAAGTGGATACACGCCGATGACGTCGTAACGTCAACGACCTCAATGACGTCGGAGATGCGGGCCGGTAACGCTACCCTCGGTGTATTCAACGACCTGCAGATCAACGATGCCCTAACGCACTGACTCAAAAATCCACGTATTTATAAAGAAAACTTTAATGTTTTCAGTCATGTATTTTTTATGTAACTACCATGCATAATAAAAAAGTTATTACGCAAGTACACGTAATTGTTGAACAGCCCTCGTATTTCCGAAAATCTTTATTTCGGCATATTTGTCTATTGTTGCTTTAGACCTAGTTTTTTCCAACCAATGAAGTTGTAAATTAAAGGCGTTTTCAATTGAGATGATGCAGAGAGAAAGTGAAATAACAATTTTGATAAGTGGCTCAAGTTTTCACCAGAGAGGCATCTAGCGGAAAGATGAGGTATCCAGTGGAACATTCAGAGATTTATGTTACGCCCAGCCCAGCAGTTTCATTGACAAATCAATCCCGTGACTTTTCCAGCGAAGAAAACAATAGTAATGGGCATACGAACCAAATGCTATGTTACTCTCAGGATAAAAATAACGGAATATCCTCTGTAACACCCACTGTTTCAAATATTTTATAGCCTATTAGCAGGTTCAATCAAACCGAACCTGCATAGTTTCATTTTGGCGTGTTCGCTGACTTCCAAAGTTTCCTTTACATCTATTTTAACGGTTCGTCTTAATTTAACACAATAAGTTTTCTAAACTGCGTGCGCATGTCGTTATTGACATATCAGAACAAGTGGATAGTAGCCAAGCACAGTTAGCAAGATCTAACAAAGATATTTTGAAATGTGGTTTACATGATGGTAACGATCTATTAAAGTTCTGCAAGAGCCATGATGAGGTTTGCTGTCAGACATGTCTAGATTTGAATCATAGGTAAGTTTGATATGATCATTTTTCTCAGAAAATAATAAGGTACTTAATGTCTGGTTAAGGGGTTGCCAACATTGCAAATGGCGAAAACTCGCTAACATTTCAATAATGGATTTTGTGGGTAATACTTATTGCCACCTTGATTTTAGTAAAGGAATGTATTTAGCTAAGAATGTAGTTAATGTTTGCAAGTTCAATTAAGTCTTATGCATTTTCTAATTTACAAGCACCTACTAAAACAAAAGAAAAACCATTTAAATGATTGTGAACTCTGAAATTCATTGGCAATATACCACAGCAACCCATACCTGAAAAAGTATATGCTTGTCTACAATGTTTAATGCCAATTCGTCAAAATAATGTTAGGGTTTTCAAGAAAATCAAGGAAAACTTACGTCCGGGTTTCTACTCTCGATTTGAAGTCAAAACATTTTAATGTACTTCTTAAAATTTCTGACATTATTTTGACAGATGACCCCAAAATATTGTAAATAAGTGTTTACGCGATACCTTTACCATTTTTCTAGAAGTTTTAAACAGCCTTTCCAGACTGTGCAAACGGTATTTCTTGTTTGTGTGTGCCTGTTCTATGTAAATAAAGCATTTTTCAAATAATTTGACCATCCAAACTAAAATACAGCCACGTGACACTATATATCTTCACTTTAATTGGTATGCCAGTGGGAATTCATGTCGAGTTTTGAACAGGTACATCAAAATGTTTTGACTTCAAACCGGAAGTAGAAGCCCGGAAGAAAGTTTTCCTTGAATTTCCTAAAAAGCCTAACAGTATTTCGACGAATTGACACTAAACATTGTAGACCAGCAAACACTTATTTCAGGTATGAGTTGCTTTGGTATATTGTCATGCATTTCAGAGTTCTCATGCAAACGGTTTTTTCTTTTGTTTTAGTATGTGCTTGGTAATTAGAACATGAATAAGACTAAATTGGGCTTACAAACATTACCTACATGCTTAGCTAAATACATTTCTTTACTAAAATCTAGGTGGCTATAAGTATTTCCCCCAAGGTTTATTTGTGAAATTTTAACAAGTTTTCGCCATTTGCAATGTTTGCGACCTCTTAAACCTAAAAAGAAATAATAAATAATAATTTTTCTTTCGTTTTTAATATCTTAAGACTAATTAAACTAAACACATATGTCTGTCAATAGATTTTTTTTAAAAATTACTTCAAATAAGCTTAATTCTGAGTTAAAATATATCACCTAAGTTCATACGCTTTACGAAGCATTTCACGAAGACTGTATTTTATACATACAATCAAGGTATAAGTTTAATTAGAAAAGTGAAAATACATTTTGCTGGTAAAACTGTTGAGCTTAAAAAGGCAGTCGTACTTTCTATACAACACAAGAGCATGTTTACAGCTTTTAACTATAATATTTTGATTAAAATACAATTTGTTTGGTTCAAAATGGGAGCATTTATTATAAATCGATTCCATTTTGTTTGCACAGTCACTTTTTTACAGGTACAAGGAATTTATTCTTTTTGTTAGTTTGCCGTTTAATTTAGTAGATAGCTTCATTCCTGAAATGTATTCTTTTGTTTGAATACAAACATCCGACATCAACATATTATCTGTACATGCAGTTGTTCACAAGTAATAACAAAGTGAGCAAGGTCATCGGTATTAAATGCGTCAATCCTGTAATTAATTAATTAAAATTATTAAAATATGTATATTTAAGAATAAAGCATACATAGTTTGATTTTGCTTGAGCTTGTAAATATCATAAAAATATCAATAATGCACAAATATAATCATGGGTGTCAAACGATGCACTATGTCGATACCGATTGTCTTAAAAATTCCAAATGATCCCCATCCGATTCGTACATCGGTCAGGTCTGACATCAAATATGGGAAACATTTCACAAAAACACCTGTAAGAAAGAGCGCGATGGTGTGCGCGACGTCACCGCGTTTGGCAGCGTCCTGACGTCGCTTCGGCTCACTCATTGTTTTGGATAAGCTTCAATAACTTTAATAAAGGTCGAACCTGGATTAGTAATTTCTTTTCACTTATATTTCTAACCTTTTAATGCCCTGACAAAACGCAACAAATCTTCAGAAACTTAAAGCACAGAGGGACGCCCAACGTGAAACTATTGCAAAACACCTTCAACGACTGGAAGATGCGAAAAGCAACAGCAATATAGTACAGTTCGATACAATTTTCAAGTCCCTAGAGAACAACTTGAAGATAAACTTGTTAACTTCTATTAATAAAGAAATACTTTCCGAGATTGACGTCGCTGATGTACACGAAGAGATTGTTACTACCGATGAGTATTCCTTTGATCTTGACTTGCAGATGGGAGATTAAAGAGATTGCAGGAAAGGTTTTGCTGAGCGTCCTATTCCGCCTCCCACTAATTCCCTTATCCTACCCGCTACGCCCAGTAGCATTGCCGAAGTACCGAGCATCCTGTTTACTACGAATACCTCATCGTCTGTTTCATCCGAACTACCTAAACTAGAGCTGCCAAACCATACCAGCAAATGTAGAAATAATCCGCCCACACAAGGAACCCATAACAAACAGCCAGTGACGCCTCAGACCCATCCAGAAGCATTCATATCACATTCATCTAGCCGCCATCAACAGTCTACAATTCTTCTGAAATCTGCCACCTCTAACGTAAGTTATAGCCCTTACATATCAGAAGACTTAGCTTGAGATCTGCAACAACCCCTCAACCGGGAAAAAAATAAAGTGTTCATTCTTCGGTTACCAGAGCAACAGAACCACTAATCTTCAGATCGCCGAAGTTTATCTAGTAGCAGACAACAACGAACATTTACCTAAAGGTGTCTTTCTTGTACCAGCAATAGCAAATCCCGTTAAAACAGTACATTGAAGAACGTGAAACTAGCATATCTACTGTGAGCTTACCATTATTGGAACATTGTGGGTGACCAAGCAGTCCGGGGAGACGGACCTTCATCGGTTGCATTCGAGTTAGACTATTTGCTGTCCGGGCCAGTGTACAAAAAAGATAACAATCCAATCAGCCTTATCATGAACGTCATCACCTGCCGAGCTGCAGACGATGAAGCCCTGACACCCGAACATGTCCTATATGGCCGAAGGACTACCAAACTTCAGGATACTGATGTCACCATGGAAACTGTAATGTGTGTAACTATGGTGAATGTCGTTAGCTTCACGAAGCGTACACGCACCCATCAGAAGATTATCAACAACTTTCGAAATCGCTGGAAACAGAAGTAACCCACCGCTTTGAGAGAGCGCATGACCGGAAACATCAGCCAGAGATCGCAGTCGGTGACGTTGTACAAAAATTTATGATGATGGTCAAAGGAGCCACTGTAAACTCGCCGTCATCCAGGAACACATTACGTGGAATGACGGGAAATTTGCGCTGCAGTGGTATAAACTAAAGTGGACTTACCTACAGACCAATATCTAGACGTTATCCGTTATAAGTGTGTTCAAAGTAAATCTAGCGTAACTGAAACATACAGAACGCGATGTCTAGTTAAAGCAAGTGACTATAATATAGCAATTTATATAAAGTTGATAATTGTGACTTCATTAATAGGGCGACAGTAAAGGGTTTTTTGATATATCGCAAAACCGTAGAATCACAGCTGACACGACAAGTCCAAATGCTCCCTACTAGCATATTCCTGAAACATAAAGGGCACACAACTGACTTCACAATGACATTCACTCTATGAAAAAAAGCCAAATACAATTCAAAACATACCAATTAAATTTTAAGCAACATTAACTTTCAGATTTTATTATCGAAAACTGGTCTTCCGACGAGGCAAAATTTCAAACATTTATCGGTCCACAGCTTTCTTATTGCCAACAACCAAAATAAATGCTTGCCACTTACACATTCTAAATTCTCTACTGTTTTATTAAATCATACTCAATAGATGTGTTAACCTCCAAGATTTTGCACTACCTACACTTGTTTGTATGCCCGTCGAGAATTGCAAGTTAAACTGAAGACGGAGCCAGAAATGTATTAGTTTCGCATTTCCAAGCACCTGCCTCACATGGAAAGTGTCAAGGTCAAAAAGAGCATGTCAGAAAAATATTTGCGATCCTAGCTACACATGCGAAACTGCAAATATAGCATCTATCAATATTTTAAATGCCATGAAGCATACAGTTTGCCCACTTACCTCTTATCTTCAAATTTGACCGAGGCCAATTCGCATCTATGGCTAAAAAGTCTTTACTGCGTATTTTACTTGTCAAAATACTGACTATGTGATTCAAAGTGTTTAAAAGACTTTAATATTTATCTTTATTATAATAACAAACTGTTCGCGGTATGAACCAGAGATTTTAAACGTGCTAAGCATTATGTGACTTTTAAAGTAACTTAATATGCCATCTTCACCAGAGTTTAACTATATGTGGCACTCTCTGAGACTTTGGGGCCAAATTCGGCAAACGTCATTTCGAGTAATATGACGTCAACTTCGCGGCACGCACAAATCGCATTAAAATTTCCTAATTGCCAGGATTAACTGGTACTTACAGAAAAAAACATAGTGTTATCACAGTGCGTATGACAAAATGTATGTTTGAACCTGTTACCGAAATCTTTATTTAAAAATAATATCGTTCACTATCTTCTTTTACAAGTATTACGTCCCTTATTTTGTCATACGCCACACATTGTGATTCACACATGTACAAAGCAGTCGTGATATTTGAACGGCAAAACCATCATGCTTAGACCTAAAATGCCAGTAAAATGATGGATTCGAACAGGTTAGTCAACTAATAGCCTATTATATTGCTCGTTTGAGCAAAATAATATCCAATCTTGTATGAAATTGGTCCATTTGCATTTTCCGGAAGTAAAAATGGCGGTCGTGATCTTGTTTTTAACAGTTGGTTGTTTACAAATATTTTGTGATGTAAAAAACGATCTGATTTATGCATCTTTGTCGTAAAAATGGACAACAGTCAATCTTATTTTCTTAATTAAGTGCCAGATGAGTTACTTTTACACTTTTGAATTTAAAGGTGGAACTTTCAAATAATGACATTTCAAAATATCAATGATTCATTGATTGTTGAATTTTAGGACAGTGGATTTTTAAGGCTGTTGTATTTCTGATAACAGAGGCATCAATGACCATGATAATAATGATTCCAAAAATGAACATTTAAATGGAAATCTATATTTAGATAGTATTGATCCTGAAAAAAGCTATAAATAACATTCAAAATATCTGGGGACTGCTGTTACCAAGACTGTATGGAAAGCCATCTGGCTCTATTTTGTCTGCATAAACAAATTTATAAATAAAATGTCAAGCAATTATTAATTTTAATATTTAGATAGTTAACTTATATTTGCAATATTCATTACAGAACTTGGATATTATGTATCTCATAGATGAGAATTCCATCTTGCTGGTTAAATGGCAATACTGGCTGACATCATTACTCCAACACCAACTTAAGTTTCCTAGATATGGCAAGAAAATGCAGTTTTACACATAAACAACTGTGCATAGCAGAACATCAACTGTCACTGTCATAAGGTATGTAACAATGGAAAAAAGTTTTAATTTTACTTACATATTGTTGTTCTTTGAGGTCATAATCATTCTAAGTTTTTTTTTTTCTTATACTCTATTTAATTGCTAATTATGAAATCATGATATTGACACGGGTAAATGCTAATTGCAAACAAACAAACAAAGTAACAATACCAATGATACTAGGATTAAAAGCTGGTATTTTACACATTTGCTTGTAATGTTTATTATCTTGAACAACATATTGACAGGTAATGATCAGAAATTAATCTTCAAGAGGTATCAGTTCAGGAACTTCAATTAAAATAGTTGAAAAGGGAACTTTAAAAGCTATCAAACACGAAAAATATGAAAATACTGCAGGCTCGGTTTGATTGAGCCTGTTCATGGGCAGTAATGGGAATGCTTATTACTGCCCACGCCGCCTAGCCCCGGGTTGAGCGCAACTCAGTAATTACACCATTGAATAGTACAATTTCGATCCATCCCAAACGATGGTATGCATATGCCGGTGAACATGGAACCTTCAATGAGGTATTTTCAGATTAATACCATTCCATGTTCAGCGGCGTATGGTCCCCAGATAAAAGAATGGGTTTGCCCTAAACGAGAAAACAATGGGCGGAACTAAACAGAATAGAATTTTGACAGGAGTTCTTAGAATATAAATCCTGCATATCACAGACTACGCCAAGGCAAAATTTAAAAAGCAGGAAGTATATCCTTGGGGTGATTGGACAATATCCAAATCGACATTGGCTGGGATATCAGTTCAGGAACTTCAATTAAGAAATTTCTGGGCACCATTTTCCTTTTAGTCTTATAATGTTTTTAAATGTTGATTCAACAGGCTATATACATAGATTATTTACACTTGACACTTATGCTAAATGCATAATAATAAGGACAATGGCTAATGTTAACTGTCATGTGCATATTTTATATATTTTGTGTTGATTTTTAAATATTTCAGGATGAAATCGGACAGGCCAGACATGGTTTTCGTTTGCAAGTCTGCAACTAACCAAGAAATGGATCAGAGTCTTGAGAAAAGGCCAAATCTGAACATATTCTTCATGACAGGCTGCCTATTCTGACTTGATCCTCGAAGGATGTGGTATCAGTATGAAGAAATAAACCTAGTGTGTGTGAATAGTGGTTAAAAAAGTGAATGTCCTCAGCCAACTCTAGCAAAAGTCTGTTGATTTCAGTGTTTCATATCTCAAAAAGGAGAAGAGAAGCGTTGACTGTTTCTGAAGCTGAACAATATGTATTATTATCTAAAATGATCTGCGTAAACAGGTGTATAATAAAAAGTTAATTTATGTAAGCAGTTTTGATAAACTTCTGAATAAATATTTCAAACATTTCATTTGTCAGTCAATTTGTTGCCATGGTAACTGAGCCATAGTATAATGAGGTTATAAGATAAAAAGGCAGTAATTTCAGTTTATATTGATAATTCAACCAATGCATTATTTGTTTTTGGACTAATTGTTGCAAAATAAATTTTTTAAACATTTAGAACCGCTACCCAACACATAACGGTAGTTAATTTTATGTGCATAGTATGTCAACTATTGTCAACTTCATAATGTAAGTTATTGTATTATTAAACAACATGCACATCATGAAACTCAGTTTCCTCCTCCACCCTGCCCAGAAAAAACATGTTGCAACATATGACATATATCACAATGATCATATTACATTTAATTTACTTTGTGCTCTTAGTTGTGTAGTTGTTGGTGTAATATCCTCATACGACTTTGAAGAAAATTATGTACAAATATCACCATGGCAACTATATAACTAGTACTAACTAGTACTAACTAGTACTAATTGTGAAACATATTGTGATATTGCTCAGATGATCAAACATTATGAATATATACATAATATTTAGGTAGTATTAAAACTATTACTGGGTACAACAACTTCCATCTAAATGATTTTGTAACTTATAATGGAGCTTTTGACATATTGTTAACAGCTTAGTTATAACAAAAAAGTCTCTTTATTTTCAAATATCAACATTTCTGTGTATAATTTATCAATAAACGGATAAGAAAGATAGTATGTACTAAAATACAATAATATGTTATCATTTTGGTTTCAGTTACCCGAAAAATACATGTCAAGAATCTTTTTCCAGTTCGGTTGCCATGGTAACCGAAATTTTAGTATTTTATTTTGTAAAATTAGTTAATTGATTTATATATAGGCTATTCATGGGCAATAAATAGAGACTGAAATACTGTATTTCTTATAATTGTCACATAAATGCACCTATTTATTTGAACATATTTTGACAAAAGAAGGTTTTTTACACCTACGGTGGTTTCACAAAAAATGCTGGTTTTCAGTTAAAATAAGTCGTTTTCAGAAAAAAAATTGAATTGGTGAACTCCAAACTCAACAAGGTACCTGAAAATGATCATAACTCATTTTGGCCAAAAATTGCATTTTGGACCATTTTTCCCAGAGAGTGCCACATATTATTGCTTTACATATGTTGTTACATATGTATAATTTACGTTTTTGGGCCCCAGTGTCAGAAAGAGCGCGATAATCTGCGCGACGTCACCGCGTTCGGCCCAATCATTGTTTTGGATAAGCTTCAATAACGTAAATAAAAGTCGAACCTGGATTAGTTATTTCTTATCACTTATCACTCTAACAACACCCATAACATAATCTGTTTAAAAAAGATACCTCAGACAAATAACGACAGTTTAACCTGATCGGATGCCGCATTGCAACGGTCACTGAGGGTCGAACCAGGCACAACCTCAAACCTGCCCAAACAGTTAACAATCAAAAAGAAGTTGCCTTTGAAAATAAGCTCGTACTCATATATCAGCTCGACAATTTTGCATGTAGAAACACAAACAAATAATTATCAAATAATTAAAGCTAATGGCGTTTTCAAGAAATAGTTTGGGTAATCAACGAGGTAACTAAGATATGAGCGACAGGGGTCGAATCAGCAAAAAATAAAAAATAAACAAAGGTGAACAGGTTATTTGAATAGATTATTCCATTTGATCTTTTAAGTGTTTAAGCATTATAAAATATCATTTTTTGTGAAAAATGGTTTCAGACTTTTATAACGATTACACTTTTAAATATATTTAATTCAATTGTTCTATCACGTTTCCTACTTGCTTTGACTGAGAATGTTCATGGGCAGTAATGAAATGCATACGGTCGAGCGCAACTCACAATATGCACCATTAAACAGTACAAGTTTGATTCAACCCAAAACAATGGCATCCATATGGCGGTGTACAGATTTAATTTAGAATTACAAGATTTTAAGAAACTTGTTTTCTGTTGTGATATTTAGGTCATGTACTGACGTGGTCGATATAAGGCAGGCCGCAGCAGGCATTAAGAACAGTACCGAATACCAACAAAGAGTTAATTCTCTGGTTGAAGTACTGCATTCACTTCAAGAGGAGAGAGAAAAAAGACAAATTTCTACACCTGATTCTTTGATTGCGTCAACAAATCAAACATTGCAGAACTTGCTCACGGAAAATGACGTAGAGACTTTTGTCTATTTAAAAGCAAGTAGCCACGTATTTCAGGAATGTCAGACAGTATTACAAGAAATGACAACACTGACTGAACGACAGTCAGTTTTATATAGTCGATCGTCAGGTAAATAATCTAAAAATAATAATGAAGCTATGCCACTTTAGAAAACACACGCTGTTAGTGAATAAATCTAGAACAAGATTAAACTATTTAATCTTTTAACAACACATGATAGTTGGTAATTTTGTTTTGCATAACACGCGGTTATGAAAAAAGAGTGAAGTTATATCGTGTTGATTGACGTGCTTGTGAAATATCGGGAACATCAATATTCGAAAACATTGCCAAAATTTAGAAATGATACGTAGAAAGTATTTAAATAAGTATAAAAATAATGCCTAACAACAAATAATTTAAATGATAAACTAATGAGTTACATTTTGTACTTCATTGATAAAGCATTTTCAACCGAGCCTGCTATGTGTCATATTTTTTTCGAATTCGTGGATTTCAAAGCTCTGTTTTAATCTATTTAATTGTTAACGATAATTCTAGTAATTCATTAATGGTATAATCATAAAACACACATAACTTTCTTTTAAGAGAAGGTAAAATATGGCCTTCTTAAAAGACAACACAAAAACGATATTTTCAAGAACGTTTAAATGATACATGTAAACGCCGACACTGGGTATCAATGATTGAGAGAGCTAGCAGATTGTTGTTTAAATAGTGCTTTTATGATCACTTAAGGAGGGTTAGATATATTATTTCGAATTTTCGAAAGTTGTCCGAAGTAAATGAATTATCTTATTCAGTGAATAGCTGGCTAACACACACTGGTTTTACTTTTGTATAGGACAGTTAAAACACAATTCTTTAAATTTTGTCTCATTTAAAATATCTCTCAGTTGTGCACTTCTTAATTTAACATTTATAATATAGTTCATTTTAAACATTAATTGTGTTGGATTCCACAAGAGACTGAGTTTTTTTTCCGAAATAAAATGCAAACTTGTGAATAATTTCAACAATAAATAAAGCTGGGTGCATTTAAATGTTTGTTGATGTAATGTAAAACGAATTAATGCATTTTATTATTTTTACTTTATTAACATCATAATTAAAATGAAAGCCATTTCAGAACTTTAAACGAAAGAAAAAGTGTATTTACCTACTTATAGTTAAATTATTATAAAACTAACTTGTTCGTTATTAAAACAAATTGACTGTGTATCATTCAACACATTAACCTATAAACAGAATTACAATGACTAATCTGGTGTTTATTGTTTTTGCAGAAAGCAGAATATCACTCACGCTTAAGGATCCTGTATTGCCATTGACTGACGACGAAAATGTAAAGTTTGACGAACAAGGTACCAACATTATCAACACAATTTCCGAATTTCAAGTATTTTCATTTTAAGTATTGTATTTACATTTCTCGATGTAAAAAAGAAACAGAGAAACAAAATGTGGATATTCATTCTTTACTTGAGGTGACTGAGATGCAGAAAAATAAGTTCTTATTTGAGGCTGCATGGACAGTAATATGCATTTTGTTTACTGCAAAATAAACAGTCTCAAAACAAGCCGATTCTTTAATTTTATCAGTCGTATTTAGGGGCTTTCAAAAATACATTTTTATTTTACCATGTTTACCAAGATGCAAAGAAGGAAAAAATATCACTATCATTTTAGACTCAAAAACTTTCGATTTTTACAGGTGCAGAGATAAAGGAGATAAAAGAACATATATTGAAGTATGGCTTAAAGAATGTTGAAGATGTACTTCGCAGACATCTAGACAAATGGAAAGCAAAACAATTGAACATTGGAGTGACTGGAAGAGCAGGCACTGGCAAATCAAGTCTTATAAATGCCTTACGAAATATAGAAGACAGTGATCCGAATGCTGCTGAAGTAGGCGAGACTCAATGCACAACAAAGTGCACTCCCTTTACGCACCCACTTTACGACAACGTTCTTTTGTGGGATATCCCTGGTTTGGGTTCTACAGAGTTTCCAAAAGAAACTTACCTAAAAGACATTTGTGTTGATCGGTACGACTTCTTTCTGATTGTTTTTACAGACAGATTATACGGCGATGATATTTGGCTTGCAAAAGAAATCAGTCAGCGGAAAAAGCACTTTTACTTTCTTCGTAATAAAATCGAAACTGACTTGAACAACAGAAAAAGGCGAAATAAAGACACGCGTGACGAGGAAACCATTCTACAAGATCTTAAAATGGAAATCAGTGAGCGTTTGCAAGAACAATTTGATAGCGAAGTGTTTCATTTATTCTTGATTTCAAATCATTTTCCAGGAAAATACGAATTCCCACTTCTGCTCCACCAGCTTTTGGTAGATGTTCCAAACGAGAAAAAACTCACCATGGTTTTCGGAATCGCAGTCATGTCCGATGAAGTCATAGAAGAAAAGGCAAAAGCTTTGGAATTAAGGATGTGGAAATATGCGGTTATGTCTGGGGCTGTACATACAGTGCCAGTTCCTTTTTTATCCAGCAATTTTGACATCGCTATAATTCTGAAAGAGGTACTGTTTTATCGCGAACAATTTGCTATTGACGACAAATCTCTGAATCGTTTAGCAGATATGGCTGGAGTTCCACTGAAAGTGCTGAAGGCACAGATCGAGTTCAAAACTCCAGAAGATATTTTCACACCTTCAGGATTGGCAAGTTTCCTGGCGGGTACTGAATTGAACGAAGTTTTCGGGAAGGCTATACAGCATTTCGTACCACTTATAGGAACAGGCATAGCTTTTACCCTTTCCTTTGCTTATACCGTGAACGCCCTACAAACAGTTTTGAACTTGATGAAAGCGGACGCTATAAATGTTATCAGATATGTTTCAA
This sequence comes from Corbicula japonica, assembly GCA_038501625.1. Lineage (NCBI taxonomy): Eukaryota > Metazoa > Mollusca > Bivalvia > Venerida > Cyrenidae > Corbicula > Corbicula japonica. The sequence continues at coordinate 6,444 of JAZAYU010000338.1, read as the reverse complement.
ACTCAAAAAATTCGTATGTTTGATGTTTGTTTCTTCATTGTTTGAAACTGGATGCATGTATTCAAAAATAACCGTTACGGTAACCGATGTCATGCAGTGATTGTTACGTACATCATTGCTCTCCGACCTACCTTATAGGTAGTTGTCCCGGTTAGTTCAGTTGGTTGCGTCGCAGGAATTGCAGGGTTAGGCGCTGCCGTGGCGATGCGGGTTCGCTCCCAGCCAGAGACACTAGCATTTCATATGTACGTTATACCACTAACGTCATAACGCATCTAATTACGAGTAGGAAAATCTGATCATACAGTGAAGAAATTTGTATAAAACGTCATATTTTCACGGTTCTTTTAATGCACAAATTAAAATATTTTAACATTTTGGAAGGACCCCGGATCCATGCAATATACTAATTGTTTCCAACATTTAACAAATATGGCAGTACGAATACGCCATACAATATACAATACAATGTATGTTAGTATGTTATGCGTAAAATGTAGATAAAACCTGTCTGGGATTCATAATAATTTGCATACACTAGGTACCAACAATTTTCTTATTATTTCATGAATTTGATTGCCATTTCAATTGCTATTTTATCCAAATTGTAATCTGGAAAGGAAACGTGTGGGTAATATTGCAGTATTGCAATTTCATTTGCTCACGATACAAATGACTCACTGTCTCTGTCCGTTCGTTGTCTCGCATGCCCTTTATGCAAGCGTTTAGTAAAACATGCATAATATGGGTAAACAATCGTCATGTTTCAAAATACTTTAGAAAGAATATAACTCTTTTTTTTTCTTCCTAAAATACTCGTCATTCGTCCATCTGCAATTCTCTAAACGTAGCTTGCTCTAATGGTATGTGTTTCAACAGACTCCTGAAGATACAAACTATGGATTAATTTATCATAATTCTTTGAAACTACTATTAAAAGTAGCATTAGTCATTCGTCAAAATCCCAAATCCTAGAACTCAGCACGGGTTTACAGACATAAGATACACTACAGGGGTAGTATGCTTTTACTTATGATTCAGACAAAATGAGCTAATAGCTTGCTTTTAGTCTTCTCTTCAAAACTGGCCTCACAGCTCATTGGAAAAACTAGAACACATTTTAGGATTTACAATAAGGGTTGCACAAACATAAATTTGAAAGTAATCTTGTTTAATTTTGAAGCATATAATATTTTAGTTTTCTTTCGTACACATGATTTTTTCCTGAGGAGCGAACTCGTACCATACGGCGAAAACACCAAGCCATGCAATACCTCGATCTCGAGATAATTTTATATCCCATGCTCTCGGCTATTGGCTATTTATGGTGGGACTGTGTTTTCTGATTGTGGTTAATATAGATTTGAATGTTTCACTTTGTTACAGTCTTAGTATTTTTTAGTTCTGTTGCGTTTCAAATATAAGATAATAAAGCGTGCTGTACTTCGAGCTAAAATTGATAAGGTTTCACTGCATTTTCAGGGACAATCTGACTGACATCGGGTCTTTGATAATTTGTATGCATGTTATTTATCAATAAGTTTCGAACTATCAACAATAACAGCAAATGATGATTATAATATTATACACAGCCGCCGGTGATTAAATCGCAGGATTTACATGTATCACAGATGAGCATATCACGAGGGGCGAGTAATATACAATCAAAGAAAGTTCTAATTGGTCATTATTTGTATATGTTTACAATGTATGCTTGTTTCGTTTCTTCCCTACGTCAAGAGAGGTTGTTGAAATAACTGTTTTGTCTTGAAATCAATTATCTAATGTCTTTTTCATTCTTTATTGATTGTTTTCTAAATGAATACAATACCATTTACTTGCACCGCAGAGTAAAAATTAGAACAGTCTTTAATTGAAAGGGAGGTAATCTTAAACTGGATACTTTGGTAGGGGTTTATTTACACAAATGTGCTGTTTATTAAATAAATCATGTTTTCCTACTAATGAGAGGTTCTATTAACACAAAACAAGGAATTAAAAGCACATTTCTGTTTTCTTGACCTTTTAATGCAAGAAATGCATTTTTAGCAAATTTAGGGATAACTCTCGCCAAACTGTTCCAAAGTCAATTATTACAAGATTAAACCATAAGTTGAAGACTGTTGTTGGCATATGATTATAAATAAAGAGAGTGAATTCAATTTCTTTCTTATCAAAAAATACGGACACAAAGTGACCAATTAGAACTTTTGTTGGGTGTATATCTACGCATCTTAATGACGTTGCGAGAAAAATCCTGAGCTTTATCACCGGTTGCTATTTATTATTTCGTTTCTTACACGAATATGGTTGATAGAGATTTAAAAGTAACGAGTAAGTTTATCAAGCAGTTTATGGCCATAGATAAATAAGTTCGGTGAAACATCGTAGATATAAATTCTTTGATTATTGAGAATATCAGTGGTGGTATAAGATTGGTCCATATCGTTTTCTTTAATAAGTTTTGGTTAGCACAGCTACATAGAAAGACTATGACTACTGAGTTCTGGATTTTACATGTATGATTTGATTTTATGACATGGTAGATGTGCAATTATAATCACTATAATAGCTCTTGCACATCTCTTTGTAATTCCAATTGCATTGCTGTTGAGACGGCCGACGAAAACAGAAAGTAGCAGAAATAACAGAATAAACGAAACAGTTACCAGTAAATGTACCCCTTCAACATTTAGCATATCCATTACAATAATTGAATTATGCAAGCCCTCTTCTGGCAAAGATATTGTCGTTTTTATTTTCATTTTTTTCAACTCATAAAATATGATCATTTATCATGCTTAGTCTTGTTTTGTTTTTAGTTAAAGATATTCTATATACCTTGATTAACATTAATAATACGCTCATGAAACATTGTTCGAGTCTTATAATGATAGTGTCTCTAGCTGGGAGCGAACCCGCACCGTGTCATTGAAATTCTCACTGAATTGGTGTGATTTTATGCGCTGGTACTGTCTGTGAACCGGTTTAGACAATAATGAACTAAGAATGAATTTATTTTAAAAACACTTTCCAGTCATTGACAAGAAAAAGATAGAAAACGGAATCCAGCTAATATGTACGCGTAAATTGATTACAAAAAAGCATAACTGAATTTGGTCATTTAACTTCTGATTTATAAATTACTTGATGGGGGCCCGCGCAAGCGCTGGCTTAAAGAGTCTTTCATTTTGCATTAGATAGGCATGCTTGAAGCCAGAGAAGGGCATACTGATTTATTTTTTATATTGTATAATATTTTTGAATGCTTGAAAAGAATAATTTATTTAGAACAGTGAACCGCCGCAACATTTTAAAATGCGTTTTCAGGGAAAATTGGCAAAAATCCAGTTTAAATATAATATATAAAAAAGTGAAAACAGCATAATTAGGAATCGCAACACCCAGAAAACAAGCCTCCCTATGTAGCCAAAAATAGATAGGGCAGGCGAGCATATGTTTTTAAAACCGATCAATTTTAGATAAGACACCACAAAAATTATACCGCAAAGGGGAACCTTTTGGGTTACTACCTTGAAAAGGACATTCGGAAACATTTTTTCACTGCGGATTTAAACGAGATTTTCTATATCTAACTAATATCACAATTGCTTCAACAGCTTCACCTTTAAACAAACAAGTACAAGTTGTCTTTATCAAATAACTCAACCCCACCCATTAACTGGAAAATGTTGCATGCAAACGAACACTAACATATAAGACTTAAGAAACTAATAGCATTTTTAAGCAAAATGGCCTAAATGACTCCGAGTCCAAACCCCCTGTTGTCAAATCAACAAGGACATAATGACGGATATAAAGGACACAGATAGAGTTTCTAGGTTCTCGTAAAAGATTGCTTCGGCGACATAGAAGAGAATGATAAAGCGACGTTTCTACAACAATTCGTTGAACCTTTTCTTTTAATAGTATAAACACTTACTCGTAACCTGGTACTCAATACCTGACCTCATACGTAAGCTGTGGTGACACTTAAATAATTCCTTTCTCCCCGGTTTATTTCTTCCCTGTGTTCGTGTATGTGAGCTTTCGTTTCCTAGAATACTCCTTTTTGCTATCGTGTGTTTTTTGTTCGATCGTTTTCAAACTTCAGAGCCATTTCCAGAATTTTCATAAATAAGATCCTTATAGAAAATTACAGGCCTGAATCAACACATTATTGTTAGACCATTACCCAAGTAAAGTTACATGTAACAAATGAATTCAAGGAATGCACAGTGTAAATATTGGTAGTTTCATTAATAAATCTAACAAAAACAATACAATTTTATATATAAAACTGATTTTAATAACGAATTAATAAATAACAAATATTGCTGAATGACTTAGGGAGGATTTCAAAATCTTCTAATTTAAAATGTTGCTGATTTTAGTTTATCAATAAATAGCTAGAAGAGATCAGCAGTTACAGTTTTGGACAAAGTCTGGCCGATATCTTTCTTTTCCGCCAATAGATTGAAATGGTTACAACCAAGTAGATCCCAATAAATGACAAGAATAGATTAAATACCGGCAGGAACTGGAAGGAAAAACAAAAGCAATTTGATAGCAGGTTTCTTTAAGATCTTAGTTTCTTGAATAGTCTGATTTTCAGTTTAAACTAATTAAAATAAAGTTTAAATTGCAGACTTTATAAACTTCTTTATACGTTTCGCTTAGTTATATAGATTTTCAAAGCAGCTGTGAAAGTAAATAACACAGAGAATGTACTCTGTATCAATGAAATTAAATGTAAACTATGTATAACGTCGGTTCTGAAATTTATAAGAAATATTGAAGAAATGAGAACTTACATGACTGTAGTGTGATAAAACCACTAGAGATATATGTTGTCTTGTTTGAGATTCATTCTTGGTATAACTGGATTCAATACCTCCCATGTGCATCGACTCCTTCACAAGAGATCCGCCACCTTTGTTTGGACGCAGACAATAGTCTGGGCCACTTATATGTCCGGTAGGAAGACCTCGACTGTAATATAACTTTTTTACTATAATCTCCGCATAAAACTTATAATTGGATATAACAAAGACCAAAACGTTTAAGCCACCGAACACAACGAAATACTAAAATTTTGCTGGCACGGTTTGTTTGAGCCTATCCATGACCAGTCATAAAATGTCCACTGTCAACAATTATACCAGTGCTGTAGACTGAAATGTATATAATTCACGCACTGGTTTCGGTACCTTATAAGCAGTGTCTATCTTGACCATTTTATTCACGTACAAATTAATAAAATGCATTCAATATTTTATTTGATGAGTTGAATAAATATTTCTACATGATTAGAACTTTTTCATTAGTTAAAGAGGAATCTAAAATAAATCGTTTGGAAAAATATTGATTTTTTGCTAGTTTTAGGACCATTTAACTACACGTAGTCTTTAGTATTCTTGAAATATTTGCATTAACATTTTTGAATAATGCATACTAGATCATCCTGCATCGTTGTTCTTGAATTCTCGTTTGAGCACTTAAGATATCATTGGTTGATCGTGGACTCCAAAGTCTTTCCGCTGGCGCCAAAGCACGGGGCCTGGAATTGATGAAAAACCATATGTCTCGACATGCAAATGTGTGTTCATTTTTCTGTAGTCGGCCATTATTAAATGAAAATAATCAGTCATTCACGATTTCTTTTAAACTCATTAGTTAGTAAATTGCCTGTTGTATGTTAAATCGTAGACATTAGTATTTTTTATTTCTTATATTGACAGTTTGTTAAAGTACACATTCTTTTCAGTTTATAAATAAATCATTTTTATTAAGATACCAAAATTTACTTCCAATAACTCCCGGTGTCTTCATTGATTTTTAATACGAATGTTTTGTTTGCCTATGAGAATATAAATGTACGAAGCTCCAGCTGGTGGTATATTGTGTAGTAACTTCATACAAAATCGACATATATCACAGAACAACGTATCTTTTACAAAATATAATACCGAGTTCGTGATCTTCTTTACATAAATAAACTTACCACATGAAAGTCATTAGAGTGTCAGTTGTAATATACTCCGCCCACAGAAACGCCTCTCAAAAACTTACCACATAAACGTCATCAGAGTGTCTGTTGTAATATACTCCGCCCACAGACACGCCTCTCCTCCCAACAACTTCCCCTTCTCCTCCGCTTCTATAGTAGACAATAAAAAGACTATAATAATGTTAAGATAGAAATGCCTACACATAAAATCTTCGGACTCTGTTTTGTTTGCACTTTGCAAAATCACAGTAATCTTATTTTAGGGAAATTGACTTTGTAAAATTTATCAGCTACTGTTACTTAATACCCGGTAATGTACAACAAAAGTAATATTTATATTTTAAAAAACAAAATAGAAACGTTATCAGAACCAAAAAATCATAAATTGGGAAATATTCTCTTGAGTTACCATTAATTCATATAGGTTAATGATA